>LBNU01022983.1:93773-106675 GCA_014162995.1 Artemisia annua
ATTTAGAATGGCATTTTCAATTCCAAACTCGAATATCTCTTCCCTATCAAATAAAAGATATAAAATATGAGAAACAAAAAAGAATTAAAATAATAAATAAAATAAATTAACAGCATATCTTACATAGCATTTCCTTCAACAGAATTTTGAAGAATGATTTTCGGAAAGAGTTCCTCAACTTGTGATGCATATTCTGGTTTTGTATCCACTCGCTTGTTCATATAAGGTGATTCAAAATGAATGCATTTTTTTCCTTCCCTTTGCTTATATGCATTTGTATCCACTTTGCTTATATGTTGGAAAAAAAATTAGGAAGAACTTATGTCAGGCTAAACTTTTTGAGACATCATAATAAATTGAATATCAATTCCATGATTTTCATGTAATTTTATAAGAAAATATATGATTCTAACCTCAATAATGGTCACCTTTAATACATCTTGCAGTTTGAGATTCATTTAAAACCAAATCTTTTGCATCTTGAGTTAAAAGAATCTCATTTTTCTCAATTAAATCCTGAAAAAAAATAAAACACAAATATAAATAATAATAATAATAATAATAATAATAATAATAATAATAATAATAATAATAATAATAATAATAATAATAATAATAATAATAATAATAATAATAATAATAATAATAATAATAATAATAATAATAATAATAATAATAATAATAATATTAAGTAAAAAATAAAAATAAAATAAAAAATTAAAGTTTGATTAAACTTAATATAATTACTAAAAAAATTACCTCATAATTCTTTTCAAGTGCATTTAAATGAGAAAGATCTTCATTTTCAGAAGTCTTTTCAAGAAGTTCAATATTAACATCTTCATTTGAAGACTCATCATTCATTAGAATTCCTTTATCCAAATTTACTTCTTCACATGCAGACATACTGGTGTGACACATCATTTCAGCAGACCCACTTGCAGAACTTTCCACTGCTAATGAATGTGGCGAATCAATTGTTTTGACGTTTTCATTCATATCAAAAACATCCTCTGTTTGAATATCTCTTTGCAATCCAGCTGTAACAGGGAACTCAGAATCAACTTCAAATTTGTCATTTTCCTTTTTTGAATCTTCAGTGAAAATTTCATCATTTGATTGACCTTCTGGATATTCTAGGAATTCAACAAACTTGCTTTGAAAATCCTAAAAAGTAAAACATGAATTCAAAAATTTAGTATACATATATATAGTATATTTATAAAACTTTAAATTGTTAAAATTAAAGTAATCTACATAAATTGCACTTACACAAGCAGAAACTTCATTTTGGTCATCTATTTGAACAACCAAACCATCTTTAATAGGAAAATCATGTTCTTCAGCTGCTACTTTTGTCTTGTCATCAGTCTCTGTGTTGATGTTTGAAGAATCATTAGTTGGTTGTACATTCATTATGTCTGTGTTGACATTTACATGCTCATTAATCTCTTTCTCAGACGCTTCATCTAGAATACAAGAGATATTGTAATGTCTTTCTTGTATTTGTTTGCATCACATAATAAAATCTTAGCAGCATATAATTTTCTCAATTTCGCCAGTTCATCCTTGCTACCATTTTCCTTAAAAATGGATTTCCATTGTTTGTAAAAAATGGATTTCCATTGTTTGTCTTCAACTCCTGAATAGAAACCTTTCAAAAAAAACTCATGAATAGAACTCAAGGTGCCTCATAGTAAAAATTCCACAATCAGTTTTATTTTTTGATGTTTGCCATTCCATTTCAAGTCTACGAGGAGCACACTTTGAAATTTGTTGAGCCTTTGGATGATTTGTCACTTTAAGATAGTGACAAAACAACTTGAACTGAAAAAAAAGTTTAATATTAAAGAAAGTTAAAAAAAATATATATATTTATTATGCTTAAAAAAAATGAAAAAAAATACCAAAATTTGAGTTGTATTGCCATATACTCCAGCACCTTCCTTTAGATTGTCGATGATTATAAACGATGGATTCAAGAGGTTGAAGCAATAAACATAGAAGTGATTTTGTCTACATACTGGAAAAAATACCTGTAAAATTTACATATTCATATTAACAAATGTTAAGAATAAACAAACAATTAAATAACATTATTTAAAAAGAAATAAGACCTTACCAGATTAACTGCAGATAAATTATTACAATTAAGATATCTTTCGCAACCATACTTAATTGCCTTCAAAAATTCTTCTTGTATCTTTTTAATTGCAACTCCACTTTTTTCTCTTCGAGGTGACTAAATTATATTATAAGATAACAAATAAACGCTTTCCTTGTTAACAAATATTAAAAAAAAAAAAAAAAAAAAAAAAAAAAAAAAACGATAAATTCATACCATTGCCTGGGTTGTGAAAAATAATCTTAAAACCGATCCAGGACTTCTAAATTTTTCCACTTCATTCAAAACAACAGCCCAAATGTCTATGATGTTTGACGTAACATGTTTTGTTTTATTAACAAGATTCTTAAAATAGCTCCGGTCAACATTACAATACAAATCTGACCCAAAAAACTTATCTCTGCAAAATAAAAAACAATAAGCATAGTTAAGGTAATATTTAAAAGCACATTTTATGTTAGAAAAAGCACATTTGATAGAAAACTTAATAAAAATTAAAATGATAGAAACTTACACAAGATTGCTGGCATTCTTCTTTTTTATCAACTCTAAAACAGACTTTTCTCTCTTATTTAATTTACAAAGAATATTAACTTTTCTAATGTTGAATGGGGATTTCATAGCAACTGTCGGATTCCTTTGTCTATTCACTTTATCCATTAAATCTTCATTATTTTGTACTGAATCAGCTGCCTGGAAATAACAATTAAAAGTTAAAAAGATGTATATAGATGATTAATATCCATAAAACAATATGTCATTTACTAACATCTTTGCTTAAATTTTGAAGAGTTTCAGCGCCACTTCTCATCTGGGGTTTGAAAATAACATTTATTGTATTAAGAGACTGAATACAAATAGTATAATAAAAAAATAACCATTGATTATTTTAAATATTACCTTATTAATATCTTCTTGAGTATGAACTGATTCATAGGAGTCTTCATCTTCAAAATCATCATCTTCAATACATTTTATATCTTCAGATTCATAAGAATCATCATCTTCAAAATGATCATCATCATCTTCAAAATGATCATCATCACTTGATAAACTCCCCGGAAAAAAACTTATTGGCTCAGGACAATCAATGATATCCTATAACATATAAAAATTACAGATTTATTATTAAAAAATAGTTACTAGATTAGGTATTAAAATCAGAATACAGTTTAAAAAAAGATTATATTATTATTATTAAAAAATACTTACTTGAGGATTACTTAATTCATTGAGTGCTTCTGCTGCAACCATTACCTGAAAAGATTACATATAAAAACATTGTTTTAGATTAATTACAAAAATTGTAATTAAAAATACAGTTATAGAGAAAATAAAAATACCAATTTACTTTGATCATTCACATCTGTAAGCTTATCCATCATCTCCTTTTCATCTGTCAGATAAATTAACTTCATATTATTCCCGTCTGTATCTGAACTTTGATCTTTCTGAAAATTTAAAAACAGAAAAATAAATTACACTTAAAAAATAATTTTCAAAAGTCATTCCTTAAATTATTTACCTCATAATCTTTGATTGCATACTTTGATGCAACTTCCCAGACATCATAAAACTCTGGATGTTTAGACAGGGAGTTTTTTTGGAAATGCAATGCTCTCAAAACTCTTTCTCTAAATGGTGCGTTTTGTTCAGTTATGCACAGCTTGTAAAATATAACCATATGGAGAAGCGGCAGATTAGTCACACCAGAATAAGTCTGAAAGCATTGTTTTCTATCATCTTTCAGGAAACAAACACCTTCAACAGGTTCTTTATAGTACTTAAGATGTTCAAAAACAACTCCAACTGGCATTTTTGCGTCTCCAACTAACACTTCTTTGCAAATCTGAACAAAAAGCCATTGCTTCATTGGATTTTTGAATGGAGTTAATCCAATGTAACTCTGGTATGCTTCATCTGCTGAGATCTGATTCATCATTTTCGCCATTGTTAAGAGTTTGAGAACTACAATCATGATCTTTTTCTTCAATTTGTCATTTAAAGATCCATGAGAAATACAAAACATAAATTCATTCCACTCTTGAAATCCAAAATTTTTAAGTTCAGAAGATGAAAGTTTATGCTTTGAATTGTCATCTAATGTCACAGAGTAAGATTTTGGATATTCATCAACTTCTACACAGTCAACTCCGACAATTTTTTTATATCCAAAATTCCTTCTGTACTTGCATCCTTTCAAAAAATCTCCCATTTTGTTTATTTCCAACAAAAGTTTGCTTTTGAAGGATTCAAATTTTTGTTCTTCTTGTATTTCAGCAGGACTTAAATTATACTTCAAACAATCTTCTTCATTAATCCTTCTTAATTTGGCTTCTGTGCCTTCTTCTTCAAATTCATCTGGATTTTTTGAAATCCAATTTTCTGCAGAATGTATCATCTTTCTTTTGTGCTGGTTGATCTCATGCAGAAGGATCTTAGTGATGTATCTATTTCTCAAAACATCCATCTGAATTCGATGCTGTGCATCTTCTTCATCTAAAATTCCAATTTCCCATTCTTCATCTTCAAACTCATAATGCTCCATATGAATCATTGCATATAAACCACAATTAATTTTGTCGTTCCTTGTTTTCCATTTCAAATTAAGAACATCGGCATCCTTTTCACACAAAAACAAATTTGTGCTTGGAAATTTATTCCGAGCCAAGAAGTCAACCAACAGAGATTTCTGTTTAAAATTTAATTTAATAAGAACAAGTACAAATCTTATATACATAAAAAGATTTATATTATTGAAAAAATGTTAAAGAAATACAGAACTTACCACAAATTCAAAAACTTTTTTGTACTTTCCATCGTATGGAGCATCTGATTTAAGGTTGTCCAAGATGACAGCATAACCATTCCTTATGTTGATAACTATTACATAAAAATGCTCATATGCAAGGATTGGAAAGAACACCTATAAAATGAAAAATTAATTATATAATTTAATTATAAATAATAAAATAGATAAGTTAAAGAATTATTGCATCAAAATAAAACGGAGTAATAACATTACCAATTCCAAATCTTTCAAACATATTTCTTCTTTTGAGACTAGCATACTGATCTTTTACGTAATTATTAAACTCCTTAACTTTTGCTTCCCTATCTTTTTTATATTCATCAATATCTTTGGGCTGTTAACAAAAAAATAATAAATAATAATAAATATAAATAAGAATAATAAAAAAAATAAAAAACATATATAAATACACAAAAAACATTTAAAAAACTCAGAATTAACTTACAATGATTTGAGTTTTGAAGAAACGTCTAAAACTTTTGTTATATTGTTGTGTTAATTTTTCTTCAAAATTCAAGATATTCACAAAGTTATCGATAATTTCGCGTTCAACTTCATTCTCAGACGCAAGAGACTGTATATGAATATTTAGAATGGCATTTTCAATTCCAAACTCGAATATCTCTTCCCTATCAAATAAAAGATATAAAATATGAGAAACAAAAAAGAATTAAAATAATAAATAAAATAAATTAACAGCATATCTTACATAACATTTCCTTCAACAGAATTTTGAAGAATAATTTTGGGAAAGAGTTCCTCAACTTGTGATGCATATTCTGGTTTTGTATCCACTCGCTTGTTCATATAAGGTGATTCAAAATGAATGCATTTTTTTCCTTCCCTTTGCTTATATGCATTTGTATCCACTTTGCTTATATCCTGGAAAAAACATTAGGAAGAACTTATGTCAGGCTAAACTTTTTGAGACATCATAATAAATTGAATATCAATTCCATGATTTTCATGTAATTTTATAAGAAAATATATGATTCTAACCTCAATCTGACTTTGATGGTCACCTTTAATACATTTTGGAGTTTGAGATTCATTTAAAACTAAATCTTTTGCATCTTGAGTTAAAAGAATCTCATTTTTCTCAATTAAATCCTGAAAAAAATAAAAAACAAATATAAAAAAAAAAAAAATAAAAAATTAAAGTTTGATTTAACTTATTATAATTACTAAAAAAATTACCTCAGAATTCTTTTCAAGTGCATTTAAATGAGAAAGATCTTCATGTTCAGAAGTCTTTTCAAGAAATTCAATATTAACATCTTCATTTGAAGACTCATCATTCATTAGAATTCCTTTATCCAAATTTACTTCTTCACATGCAGACATACTGGTGTGACACATCATTTCAGCAGACCCACTTGCAGAACTTTCCATTGCTAATGAATGTGGCGAATCAATAGTTTTGACGTTTCCATTCATAGCAAAAACATTATCATTTAGTTCTGGAAGTTTCTTTGATATTGGATTGCTGTTATCCATTTGCATATCAATGACTTCCAAGGCTAATGAATGTGATGAATCATTAGTTGGTTCTTGAATCTCAGAGATAATGTCACATTCTTCAAAATCTTTAATTTTGAGACATCCAGCATTTTTAACATCTAATGCTTCCATTTGAATATTACTTGTATCCTCTGTTTGAATATCTCTTTGCAATCCAGCTGTAACAGGGAACTCAGAATCAACTTCAGATTTGTCATTTTCCTTTAATGAATCTTCAGTGAAAATTTCATCATTTGATTGACCTTCTGGAGATTCTGGGAATTCAACAAACTTGCTTTGAAAATCCTAAAAAGTAAAACATGAATTCAAAAATTTAGTATACATATGTATATTATATTTGTAAAACTTTAAATTGTTAAAATTAAAGTAAGCTACATAAATTGCACTTACACCAGCAGAAACTTCATTTTGGTCATCTGTTTGAACAACCAAACCATCTTGAATAGGCAAATCATGTTCTTCAGCTGCTGCTCTTGTCTTGTCATCAGTCTCTGTGTTGATGTTTGAAGAATCATTAGTTGGTTGTAAATTCATTATGTCTGTGTTGACATTTACATGCTCATTAATCTCTTTCTCAGACGCTTCATCTAGAATACAAGAGATATTGTCGGAGTCTTCATTTTTTTGAATTTCAAGACAACCACCATTTCCAGAATCTGCAGACAAATCCTCTTTCATTGTAACATTCTGCAAAAGTTCTTCTGCAACCATCACTGAAGTAGAAAAATCATTTTGAGAAACTGAAGGAACTTCATCAATGTGCATATCAGAAAATTCCATAGCTAATGAATGTGCCGAATCAATAGTTTTGACGTTTCCATTCATAGCAAAAACATTCTCATTTGGTTCTGGAATTATCTGTGATATTGGATTGCTGTTATCCATTTGTAATGAATGTGATGAATCATTAGTTTGTTCTTGAATCTCAAATATACTGTCACATTCTTCAAAATCTTTAATTTTTAGAGATCCAGCATTTTGAACATCTAATGTTTCCATTTGAATATTACTCGTATACTCTGTTTGAATATCTCTTTGCAATCCAGCTGTAACAGGTAACTCAGAATCAACTTCAAATTTGTCACTTTCCTTTTTTGAATCGTCAGTGAAAATTTCATCATTTGATTGACCTTCTGTAGATTCTTGGAATTCAACAAACTTGCTTTGAAAATCCTAAAAAGGAAAACATGAATTCAAAAATTTAGTATACATATGTATATTATATTAGTAAAACTTTAAATTGTTAAATTTAAAGTAAGCTACATAAATTGCACTTACCCCAGCAGAAACTTCATTTTGGACATCTGTTTGAAAAACCAAACCATCTTGAGTAAGCAACTCATGTTCTTCAGCTGCTGTTCTTATCTTGTCATCAATCTCTGTGTTGATGTTTAAAGAATCATTAGTTGGTTGTACATTCATTATGTCTGTGTTGACATTTAAATGCTCATTAATCTCTTTCTCAGACGCTTCATCTGGAATACAAGAGATAGTGTCGGCGTCTTCTTTTTTTTGAATTTCGAGACAACCACCATTTCTAGAATCTGCAGATAAATCCTCTTTCATTGTAATATTCTGCAAAAGTTCTTCTCCAACCATCAATGAAGTAGAAAAATCATTTTGGAGATTCATAGCATCGATATTTTGAACACACATAGCATCGACATTTTGGACATTCGTAGGATCAATTTCTGTAGACTCAGTAGAAAATTCAACATTTTCATTATGACCTGAATGACTTTGGACATTAAAATCGGCATCAGTTGTGACATGAGTACCAATATTAATTGTATCCATTCTTTCCACCATCGGTTGTTCAATNTTATATTAGTAAAACTTTAAATTGTTAAATTTAAAGTAAGCTACATAAATTGCACTTACCCCAGCAGAAACTTCATTTTGGACATCTGTTTGAAAAACCAAACCATCTTGAGTAAGCAACTCATGTTCTTCAGCTGCTGTTCTTATCTTGTCATCAATCTCTGTGTTGATGTTTAAAGAATCATTAGTTGGTTGTACATTCATTATGTCTGTGTTGACATTTAAATGCTCATTAATCTCTTTCTCAGACGCTTCATCTGGAATACAAGAGATAGTGTCGGAGTCTTCTTTTTTTTGAATTTCGAGACAACCATCATTTCCAGAATCTGCAGACAAATCCTCTTTCATTGTAATATTCTGCAAAAGTTCTTCTCCAACCATCAATGAAGTAGAAAAATCATTTTGGAGATTCATAGCATCGATATTTTGAACACACATAGCATCGACATTTTGGACATTCGTAGGATCAATTTCTGTAGACTCAGTAGAAAATTCAACATTTTCATTATGACCTGAATGACTTTGGACATTAAAATCGGCATCAGTTGTGACATGAGTACCAATATTAATTGTATCCATTCTTTCCACCATCGGTTGTTCAATATCAACTTTAGATTTTTCACTTTCCTGGAGCAAAAATGTCTAAGAGGTCATATTTTGATCATTGCCAGCAAAAACATATTCCTACAATTTATCGTTAACTTCTTTGTCTAGACCTTCATCTGCTTTCCCTTCATTTTTTAGACTTTCAACAAACCCATCATTTTCAAAAGCTGCAGACAAATCGTCCTTCATGGTAACATTACCATCCACTGAATCACCTTCAATGTTAGAAGCATTTTCAGCAACTTCTAATTACATTTTCCCAGATCCATCATTTGAAGGAGGGACAGCATCCTGCAAGATTCTAACAGAGTCTGCATCTTCATCATTCTCAGTTTAAATACTTCAGTTTCATTTGCTGAGATATCATTGACAGTCAAAACTTCTTCTCTAACACTAACTGAATTAGAAAATTCATTTTCGAAATCCATAGCATTGACATTTTGAAAATCGGCATTAGTTGTGACATTTGTTTTGACAGAAACATTAGCTGTATCCACTCTTTCCACCGAAGATTTTTCAATATCAACACTAACATATTTTGAGACAAGAAGAATATCTTCTGCTACTTTCTTAACTACTGAATCTAACTTCTCAGATTCTTCAGAAAGATTTTCTTCTTTCTTTTCACCTTCTTCATGAGCTACTGTATCAGTAGTATCTACAACCCCATCTTCTAATTGCATATTACCAGATCCACCATTTGATGGAGTGACATCATCCTGCAAGATGCTAAGAGAGTCTGCATCTTTGTGTATGTTGGCAATATTTTGTTTGGCAGACTCTTCATCATTTCAGTATTAAATACTTCAGTTTCATCTTCAACAGCATTTCTTGTTGAATCAACAGTTGGAATCTCCATATTAGAATAATCCTGTGTTGTTAACACATCTTCATTTGCTGAGATATCGTTGACAGTCAAAACTTCTACTCCAACACTAACATTAGCTGTATCAACTCTTTCCGCCGAAGGTTGTTCAATATCAACAATATCATCTTTTGAGACAAGAATAATATCTTCTGCTACTGTATCTAACTTCTCAGATTCTTCAGAAAGATTTTCTTCTTCCTTGTCACCTTCTTCATTAGCTACTGTATCAGTAGTATCTACAGCAAACTGATTAGAAATGGCTGAATCCGAAACTTCATGTGAACTTGTTTGTATTTGTGGTGTATCCTTTCCAATTAATAGTAACAAAAGCTCTTTTTTATATTGAGCAACTTCTTCATCTTTCGAAAGAATATCATCATGCAACGAGAAATGACGTATACATCTTTTAAGATCAGAAACAACTTGCTGCAAAAATAACAAATTAACAAAAAAAACTTATTTGTTTGTTAATAAAAGTGAACTATCACTACTTAATTCATTAATATTTAACGCTATGATTATATATCATTAAGAAAATATTTAATAACAAAATAACTATCATTATATATCATTAAGAAAATAAGTAATATAGAAATGGAATTAATAGATTTCGAATGTATACCTTAAAATTAGGAGATACATGTTGTTCTTCGTTTGAAGTATCAATCTGGTTACTATGAACCTGCTGAATCTGTTTTAAATAAATAGAATAAGATATTTGAGTTTTGAATAAATTATGACTACAAAATGTTCAGTATATTTTTTTAAGACTACAATACATACCTCAATTCTGCCATAACTTGTGATCGATGTTGTTTCAACATCACTATCTTCTTTTTCTTTTGAAATTTCAAAGTTATTCTGTATCTGCTGATCCTCTTTAAAAAAAACAAAAAAAAACATAAGTTATTTTAAAAGAAATGAATAAATGAAACTAATATCAAAAGATGAACTTGAATGAAGTAATACCTCTTGCAGAGGAACATCAATCAAATGATTTTCATGTAATAATTGTGTGTCTTGCAGACATTGTTCATTATTCCCCTCGTCATTCTAGGAAAAACGTATATTATATTAGAAAGTAAGTATTAACTAGTATATTTAATTAAATGATTATAACAGATTGAATACCTCATTTGAAGAATCAGCAAGCCAATTGTTGTTTTCATGATTATATGAACTCAATAAAGGCTCATCCTGCTTTAAAAAACATATATTATTTTAAAAAACAATTACCTCAGTAATATTATATGAACTCAATAAAGGCTCATCCTGATTTAAAAAAACATATATTATTCTAAAGAATAAAAATACCTCAGTAACAGGAGCAACAGCAAAGTTGTTATAATCATCATTAACTGGGAAATCAATTCGAACTTCTCTACTCATCGAACTTTCACAAACATTTTTCAATCCACATTCATTTCCTGATATTCCTTTATTATCTAATAGTAAAACTTCATCAGATGTGAAAATTGGTTGATCAACTTGTTCATTCTTTCTGCATCTGAAGAAGATGTGATCATCTTCAAAAAATTCAGAGAAGTTTTGAAGTCGTAAATGTTCAGAATCCACTTTCCTAAGCAATTCTGTTGAGCAATATTGTATGACATCTTCATTTGATTTTGTTATTTGAAAGAGCCATCTAATATACACCAACTATTTAAAAGAAATAAAAATAAAAATGAATTGTAAAAAAAATAATAATAATAAAATAAAGAATAAAATATACGAACATACCGTAAGAAATGTTAACGGACCACAATATTGATTGCTTGCAGATTTTTTGCTTAGATCATGTTTTAGAGCTAAAGAATCCATCATTAAACTACACCAATCAACTCCAACAAAATTATCAATATGAGGAGCAAGTGATCGTAGAAATTTCATATTCGATTCTCCTCCCTTGCATGATGAAATCATTGTGGTCACCAACAAAATAATAAAATTTAACTTGAAAACATCATTTACTTCATTAGTTGCCAAAATGAACTCCTTCAGGTTCGTAGAAAAAGATCTATCTTTAGTCTTCATCATATCTTTGTATTGGTTCCAAAAATTATCAAGATTCAATTCCATCTTCTTGTAAGAAGTCCTTTTTTCAAAATGAATTCTTAAATCTCCTTTAGGAAAACCTAGAATCTCATGAACTAAATCTCTGGTGATCTTTATTTCATGTCCTTTTAAAACCAGAGACTTTTCTTCTATGTTATAGCACTCTAAAATCTTATATGCAAGATTTGACGGGATAATGTTGATATTAAGATTTAAAATTTTTTCAAATCCCAATCCGCTACAAAGTCTCTCAGGCAAGCAATACTTGATATATGTTTTACTGCTTCATACAAATTACCAGGAGCGCTTCTTGTCCTGAGATCTGTTGGTTTCAGATCTTCTTTAGTATCTATGTAAACTTTGCCCTTCTTTTTGAGCGTTTTCCTTCTTTTACGAACAACTTCATTTCTCACAGATTCATTATTATCTGAAGTTGTTATTTTTAGCTCTCCTGGAAAATTCAGTTATGATTAATAGTTAAATATTGTTAAGGAAATTCTAAACAAGGTACTGTTTTTTTGGTATTAAATAAATTTATTAGTTTCTTATTAAATACTATGTTTTAAGAAATCATTAAATTTTAAGAAATAAAATATAATGCAAAATCTATATGCAATGTGTATATAAGTTGTTAAAACATACTCTTTTTCGATGATATCTTTTTTTGATGAAAGTGACTTCATTTTCTGTATCAGAATCTTCACCATCATCAGAACAAATAAACTCTTGTTCTTCATCATCTTCTTCTTCTGTATCAGAATTTTTTAAAAAAAAATGAAGTCAGTACTCAAGCTGCAACAAATATTTAAAATAAATCTATAATTTATGAAAGTATTTTAATACAAATGACTTAATTAATTATATATTTGATATTAATTAATTAGTGCGATAGTAAAATAGGATATATCTTTTGGAATAACTATCATACCTTCAACTGTATCATCTATCTCTGCATACATTACTTTTGACTTTTTTCGTCTATCCTCCTTGCATAAATAATGATTTTCACCTAATTCATAAATAAGGAAATATTTAATTAAAAATTTAAAAAAAAAAATATATATATATATATATATATATATATATATATATAT
>LBNU01022983.1:132597-168366 GCA_014162995.1 Artemisia annua
TATATATATATATATATATATATATATATATATATATATATATATATTGAAATTGAAGTCGATACTAAAATTATATAAAGGACAAAAAATCTTTAATTTCTATATTATACTTAAGTGATTGACATGTATGTTTCTTTTTTAATTGTCTTCTCTAGATAAATATTTGCTCCTTGATCAGAGATGTACCATCTGCATGTGTACTCTTAAAAACCCATAGTATGACTTTTAAAGGTCAACATGACTAAATGTGAATTTCTTGGTTGATATGAATTCTTTGTCATTATAATAACTAAATTGCATATGCATTCAAGTCTATCTAGTATCAATAATAGAAAATGTGTTAGGTTTATTCTGTAACAAACTTCGTAACACATTTAAATTTAAGTATTAAAAGGTTTTAAAAAAAAGTCAAACACATTAACATGTGTTGCAGTGAAGTTCTGTCTCAGTACTCGAAAAGAACCAGAGAAATAGCAAAAGGTTTGCTTACTGGGATATCATCAAGCCTAGGAATCGACCAATCTGACATGAAAAAAGATTTAAAACTGGAATCCAGTTTACAAGTATGTTTGTTCAATCTTTACCCTCCCTGCCCACAACCCGAACTTGCACTGGGGATGCCTCCTCATTCGGATCATGACCTCTTTACTCTCGTCATCAAGTAACAATCAAACGCAAGGGCAAATGGGTCAATGTGAATGACAGTATGACACCATTCCTAACGCATTTCTAGTAAATACCATCTTGAGGTAAGTGAATTGTGTAACGGGTGAAAACAGATTCGAGTTAAACCCTTTGATTTTTCATATGAGTTAAAGCATGTTAGCTTGGGTTGGGTACTTGGGTTAACGCCTAAACATTTTTAAAAACACTGTCAAAGTAAATTTAAGTCTAGCAATAATATGATTATGGGTTTGTGCGTGTTAAAAATAGAGTTTGATGACTTTCAACCCATTTGACATGCTCTATCTTAGCTAAACTTATTTCTTGGACCCATTTATGTTATAACAAGACCCAAATCGGCCAGTTTATAAGCAAATGGGTCGCAACAGTCACCTCTAATTTGAGGCTAGTTAAGTTTGTCTCAAAGCGATTAATGATGCATCTCTAATTTGTGTAGATTTTCAGTAATGGGAAGTACAAGAGTATAGAGCATCGTGCTGTCGTGAACAATGCAGTCACAAGGATGTCTGTAGTTATGACACAAGGACCGTCCCTGGATGCAGTGGTGAAACCGGCTCATCAGTTGGTAGACGAAGAAATTAGCCCGGCAGCATATGTTCCAATGACTTACAAGCAGTATCTAGATTTGCAACAAAACAACCCAATCGATGGGAAAAAATGTTTAGACCGGGTCCGCGTACATGCATAAATGTATATGCATTTTGTGTACGTGATTTCAGTCCAAGTAACTCGTCAAAGCTTGTTATTTAGAGTTAATAAGTAACTTCTGATTCATTGTCAAGTATTTATCAATGTAAAAGAAACGTTGCATTATCATATATTGTCAAGTATAACCTGGCCTAGATAAGTTAAATGTTTTGGAATACCAACATGAATGCACAAAAGATTCCAAACAATGTTCATACAATGTTATCATTATTTGATGTTCGCACCATTCACTTTAAACATCCAATGGCTAGCTAGTTTTTAATAAAGCCTATTTATTTAGTTATATTGAATAACAAAATATACAAATCTAACTTCATATCAAGATGAGCAATTTTCTTACTACTCAATAGTCACTAGTAGACGAGTACCCGCGTTGCGCGACGGGATGTTCCAAAAGACTGAAAATGGACCCTCTTTTTAAGATAGTACTTAGGTCTAAAATTGGTTTGTCGTGATTGAAGAGGAACCACCATTAGTGTGGGTTATTTTTTAGGTCTGGTTTATTTTTGTATTACGTATATAATAGCATAGGATAAACTTGATTTCTATTTTTGGGACTTTGCTAATTTCAATAGCAATAAGGTTTCAAGTACAAAAGACAACGAATTATGTGATTAAATCCATTGTATTAATAAGTAGTATTGTATAAATATACCATAAAGGTCAGGATGGCCGAGTGGTCTAAGGCGCCAGACTCAAGTTCTGGTCTTCGAAAGAGGGCGTGGGTTCAAATCCCACTTCTGACATCTCTTTTTCGATTTTTTTTTTTATTTAATTGGGGTCAAAGTCAACATTTTTTTCCCAGTTCAAAGGTCAAGCAATTGACCAACTTAAATTTCACCCATGTTGATGTGGTTAACAAAACCAATAGGGTCTCATTTTTGTAGTGGGTTAAGCAGATGCCAACAACAATTTCAAAGTTTGGTTTCTCCTAAACTTTTATACTAACAATTAACTCTTTACAGGTTTGTATTGGGTTAAGCAGATGCCAACTATAATGGCAATGTTATTGTTTTTTTCACTTTTTCCTAAACTTCAGGTTTCTATCTTTATTTTTTGTTTATTTTTAATACTAGAATCTTTGATTTATATTACGTGTGAAAGAGTTGCATTATCAATTGATTAAATTGCATATCTATTTATAATAGATACATAGCTTTGACAAAGTAAGATAGAAATAAAAACCCTAATGGAGCGCATAATTGGGTTTGGGCTTTAACCTAGATATATAACATTCTTTGCAGTTTGAACGGGAGATTTCCGGATGCAAAAACCGGTTAAATTGTTGAAACCGTTTTTTGGTTATCTTCTTTTTTAGTTTCGCTCAATGTTTTAAAAACCATTTTTCTAATTGACCAGGTCGAGCCACCGAGTCACGGTTCAACCGGTTTAACCGGGTTTTTCGCTCAAAACCGGCTTCCGGTTCACGGTTCAACCGGACGGGCCATCCTGGGTTTTAAAGCACGTATGTAGAGTTGTATCCTGCAAAGAAGTTGTATTATGCTTGAGTACTTCCTTTTTTTGTGATTTGTTCTTTTTCTTTTTTGCAGGTCATGGCTTTACTTTGCTTAGGTAGGAGCGGGAATTTTGTGATCAACTATTTTATAAACTAACAAGATCGTTGGTGTTAAAACTAAGAGTTATTTTGATGAGACAAAAATAGTTGATTGACGACTAGGATTTATAGACCAGAGAGTTTATGCGATAAAGGAAAATGTCTAATTTATAATTAACCAATAAAGCGGTAAAAATATAGATCGGTATCTATCGTATCAACTGCAAATAGCCGCTAACCATATGATAACAAATTTATAGTGCGTTGTATATAAACTATAAAGCTCTAATAGCATGTAATAGACACGTAATTGTGATAATAAGCAACATACACAAAACATTAAATGTAATGGACCTTAAGCTAATAACTATAGTTTGGCCCTAACCTAGTCATCTGATGGTATGATCCCTAAAGTGTTGAATTTGGTAGCAACTAATTTGTCAATCTAATTAGGGTCACCATGTGATGAACTTGAACCATGCTAAAGTCACTATTTCAATTCAATTTTGGTTTTGAGCTGATATCTTGCAACCCTTGAAATGTAATCTAAAATGATTCTTGGATTTAATCTCTAACATAAGACCAAACGTAATGGGACCAAATGAAATCATCGGTCTACCCATTCAAGATGTGTCCCCTCCCTACAAGTACCATACCAAACGCGTTCCTTACCAAAAAATTGAAAGTTTCAGTCTATCAGTAGACCGAAAGAATTGATATGGTTTGTGTGTGTAAGATTTTTTTTTTTTTTTTTTTTTTTTTTTTTTAGTTAGTTAATTTTGTGGGGTATGTATTTGGTTATGAGTGTGATCCTTTTACTACGAGATTTGGTCTGTGTTTGATTTAGGAAAGAAAAAATTGTTTTGACACTGATATGACAGACAAACGTATGTGATCTTGATGTGCTATTACTCGTATTAGTTTATTACTATCGGTAAAAAAAAAGTGTAAAAAAAGCTAGTACCTCACTAAAGTATATAAAGTATTATATTTATTGAAACTTGAAGCTTTTTGGTTACTTTGCTTCATGATAAAAAAGAATGCTTAATATGGCGAGAATTACTGCATACTTTATGCCAACTTTGCAGTTAAATTACAACTCACTTGTAATTAATGCATACACGTACATCCGCACCCTTAAGACATCAAAATAATACTCCGTATTATCGATCACAATTATAATATGAAATATAAGACGTGTAAATGTTTTGCAACAGAGAAATAGGTGTAGAGAACTGTTAATTTGCCCTTGAAATTATTACTTTCACAAGTTGACAATTTAAAACGTAAGTATTTAAATGATAAATTAGTGAATTATGACTACCGCGCATAAAATCAAGAAACATTTGTAAGATAGTGTGTGATATATGTGGTGTAGATGTGTAAAAAATGTTGTTAAAAAAAATCAAATTTATTAAATTAACGATTTGCTAAGGATAACATAGCTAATCATATGGCCATATGGCTATGTTAAAAGAAAACAACATAGATTTAACATTTGTACTTTAAGTTTTAACCTTAAGTTAATAACCATTCGAAGATTTTCAGAAGAAAAATAAGTAAATAACCATTTGAAGGTAATTTGTAAAAGCTACCTTAAGTACAATAGTCCATGTATGTTGTAGCACTAAAAATTTGAGATAAATCTCTTATATAATAAAACAAAACCCCTAGTGGGTACTTTGTCATTTTGAAAAAAAAGAATATTTCTTTATTAGGCAATATTTTAATTATTATTTAATTTATAAGTTTTTAAATTCGTTTTGTTGATATACTATACAAGTAGAAGATAAATACAAAAAATATAGATAAGATTTAATGATTATCTTTAATTATAAAAAACTACAATTAAAAATCATAAATCAAACAAAATAAAAATTAAATTATTAGTTTTTTAATAAATAAAAATATATCATTCAAAAAATTTAAAAAAAAACCCGCGCGTGCGCGGGCATTATAACTCAACCTTCCCTTATAATAAACTAAATCCCACTATGATGACTCAATCTATTAACATCTTTAAAAACATTTTTCATGAAATCCCTATTATAGATGCCCTTATAAAGTATTTTTAATAACAACAATGTGATTACAGCTATGTTAATATCATAATATATACCTAAACAATTTTTTGCAGTAACAATAATAATTTATTTAATATTAGGCTTGGTTTGCATCATTTATTTGTTATAATTTCTCTTTGCAAAGTATTTATTTATCTATTTTATGAAACTTATCTTTTTAAAAAGAATTTTTTAACTTGTGTCATTGCAAGATCACAAGTATTAGTTAAATCAACCCAAGTGGGGACTTTTCCATTTTGAAAAACTCAACCTTCCCTTATTAAGTAATATTTTAATTATTATTTTAATTATAATTTTTTATTATTAAAGATAATCATTTAAAAAGTTTAATCTTATCGTTAGTTGCATCTTATCTTTATTTTTTGTGTTTATCTTTTACTTATGTAGTATATCAACAAAACAAATTTATTATAATTTTTTATTATTAAAGATAATCATTTAAAAGTTTAATCCTATCGTTATTTGCATCTTATATTTATCTTTTGTGTTTATCTTCTACTTATGTAGTATATCAACAAAACAAATTTAAAAATTAAATTATTTGTTTTTTAATAAATAAAAATATATCATTCAAAAAATTTTAATAAAAAAACCCGCGCGTGCACGGGTATTATAACTAGTGTATTCTACAAAAGTTTTGCTTACAAAAGTTTATTCTACCGATTCTTTTTTTTCAAGATATATATCCATGTATTGTATACTATTTGCGCACTCAGATTATTGTACGCAAAGGTGTAAAACATATGATGGTGACTTAAGGAGGTAATGGATTTCTACCTTTTTCAATTCATTTTCTTTTTTCTTCTAAAGTTTAATTTCGTTTAGTGTTTTTATGCCAGAAAAGCCAACAACTTGTAGAACAAACTTTATTGAACATGTTTATTTAATTTGTTATATGGTGTATTACATAAACAAAGTTTTCAAATCCTTGTTAACTACTTGTATAAAACTTAATTAGACTAAACCGTATTTGTTAACTTACCTAAATTTCATTATTGAATCGAGCTTCAGTATTTGTGTTTTACATAATAATAATACTCGTGCCGTTTATAAAAAATTGTATTTACATGACAAAGGATCAATAAAGTGATAATTGAATATTTTGTAATCCCATTTTTATGTAAAAGCACAACTTTTTAGTAAACTCATTAAATATTTTATTTTATTATCTTGTGCACTTTAAAGTAATGATTATTTATTAGGATACATCCTAGAACACAATTCAAGTTGACTAAAATTGCCACCATTCATCCTTTTATATACTACTTGAGCCTCTTTCAACCATTGGGAATGAAATCATTTTATTTTATATCGTACAATTCTTTTACATTTCAATTTCATAACCTCTTTCAACAACACTCTATTGCCCCAATAACGATCCATGTATTTCTGTTCTTGTTTCTTTCATTTATCTAGACAAGTAATTTCTTTTTCTTTTACAAAAACTTGCAAGTATTAATTGAAATTCGCGACTTCTAGCTAACTCCGCGATACTTTTTCTTTACATTGTTATTTAAATACTACTTATGTTTCAATGTGTTGGTTACATTACCTTTGGCCTACATGGCGTGCATGCACTTATTAATACCCACGATGGTAAAAGGATGAGTTAACCTACTAAACAACTCGTTGAGTAAGAGGGTTGCAAACCCATCAACATCGGATCATGCATCCTTGTAAAACACCTTACGCTCAAGACGTTGGCGCAAGTTCCTTGCACACCCCACGATGGATGCGCAACATTGCACACTGTGCGCGTTTAACAATTTAAGAGCCAAGACTCTTGACTCAGTAAAATAATATTCGCAGTACGCTGCATACACTTGTAAAATTTCACACACAATTGTGATTTTTTCTAAGTTACCCATCTTTAAACTTCATACATGATTATGATTTTCTTTTGAGTATGCTCTTGATTCTTAGACATCTTAATGCAAAGATATATAGCTAAGTACAAATATCATTCTAATTTTGAACAAAGAACAACAAGTTCAAACACAATTCTAAGTGATTATAGACTCTATAATCCCCCTTTCCAGTACGACTACTCAGGAAATTCATAGAAGCTATGTACGAATATACAAATGAACTTTTTATTATTATAAACCACGCGTTTATACATACAAAATTGTTCATATATGGCGAAGCAAAAAACACTAAACAAGCCTAAAAGCTAGATGTACGCCTAAGCTGAGAGCTGCTACCATGGCGTGCAGCATCTTTGGCATCCCTAAGCCTCTTCAATAGCTCAGCGTCACTGGGAGCAACCGTTGGTACGCTAACGGGCACCCCATCGGACCTTGGGAGATGAGCTGCGCCAACGCCACACAGAATGGCCTTCCCTTTTATCCCCTTCTTCTTGGCCGATCTAAGCACATGGGCCTCCAATGAATCCTTAAGAGGAATCTCCCTCTCAAGAGCAAAAGGGTTGAGCAGATCGCGTGGGCGCGCAAACACAGGCACATGCAGCTGTGAAACATCTGGCTTGAGGAAGTAGTCAGACTGCGTCTCAGCATCTTCAGATAAGTGCCTTGCTAGTGTCAACCCCTGCATGATCACGTCCATGGGAAAGTCCTGGTCACGCTCCATTCGGGCAATGTGTGGAAGCTCCAGCAGCTTCATCTTCTCCATGGCATCAACAAGCTCACCAAAAGCGCTCTCATTGTACCCAGGTACTTCTGAAGGAGACACTGTCAACACTTTGGTTTCGCACAGCTTTTCGATGGCCTCCACCTTGCCACGAGCAAGCGCACATTGCACCACACGCCCAAATGCGCCCTTAACCTCTTGGGACTCCAAAGTGTTCAGCGCAGCCAAACGTAGGCCATGACTGATCAGCCACCTGCAAATATGACATCATAAGACAACAAGTTTAAAAGAAATGAATGTGCAATATTAAAAGGAAGACAATGAATAAGATATTACATGCGCTCAGCGATGGCAGACACTAAATGAGGGTACAACTCCTCATCATACTCTATGCTCAGCCTGCGCAGCTTCTCCTCTTGCTTCTCCAGCGCAGTCTCCACAGTCTTCCGGAAGTCTTCCAGCTGAGAGAAGTGCTTGGACTTGTACTGCTCCATGTACTTCATTGCCCAAAGAAAAGTGGCCTTATAGTGCTCAAAAGTAGATTGTTCCTGGCTCACTTGCGCCATGAGCTGCATCTTCTCATCGGCTAACTTCCGTGCATACGCATCAGAGCGTTCCAACTCAGCTTGAGTGCTTGCCAACTGCGCCTTCAAACAGGAGATTTCTTCCTCCTTTTGCGCGGAACGGCTACTCCCACCGGAATAGCTCGTCCTCACCTGCGCAACCAGCTTGGCTTGGTGCGCAGCAGCCAGCTCTAGCTCTTCCATTAGCTGGTCCAGCACCTTGGGCTCAGTCCCCGCGCTCCTATGCACCGTCTCCTCACCCAGAAAAGGACTCACAAGGGGCGACGCACTTCTGGCACGCGCGTCAACATCCCCAGTTTGCTCCACACTGCGCGACAAATCAGACAAATGTTACTCTATAGCAAACATACAGCATATGAATAGAGGAAAATCAGAAAAATCTAAGTACACGCGCATTAGGTTACTTACATGGGGGGAGGAGACTTGGTAACTTCTTTCTCCACTTCAGTGGCGGACACATCTTCTTCAGATTGATCAGCAACGATAAAATGGTGTTTCCTCCTAGAGGAACTCGCACCATCACCACCAGAGGGTATTCTCTTGCGCTTCGCGCCCTATCCAACCTCCTCTTTCTCCAGAATCTGCACACTATCGGATGAACCATGGTGCGACTCCGCTGCTTCCGGCGACTGTTCCACAGTATGGGGAACACTCTGCACCGGCGTGATTTGTAACGCTACAGAAGGAGACCCCTCAGGCTCCTGGTGCGCAATCTCCATAACACGCCCAGCAGTAGCAGCCATAATTGGCGTTTCACCTTCTCTCAGTGGGCGCACTCCCACCGTTACCTATTTCGGCTTTTCCAGCCGTACGACACCGAACAAGTCCATCTCTGCGCAATAAACAAACAACAAACAGGTTATATAACTTATTGAAGAGAAGAGAACACTTACACTACAAAGAAGAGAAAAATGAAGGACAAGCACCCACCCCCGCCCATACTCATCCAAGAATGTTGGCACTTCCGTCTCCGGTTGGAAGTAGTTACGACTGATGCCCATATGCACCAGGAACTCTTCCGGATATGCGCGGATAAGGATACAGTTGGCATTAATAGTATCCGCATCCTCTACATTATAAGTTACGGGGGCTGGGCGCTCATCCTTTGGGTATAAAAAGCAAAATCCCAAGGAAAAAACGCATCATCTACCCAGAAAAAATATTCATGCCAATTCCTGAGCGCGTCCAACTTCTCTGAATAACACTGCAAACGCCCCGTGCGTTTGGCAAAGGTAACCGACCCGTTTGACCACGTTGAGTGGTAAAACGCGCGGAAAAGGTTAATTGTTGGATTAATTGCCAGGAGGCGGCAATTTACCTCAAAATTGGTTATCTTAGCTGCGCCTATACAGTGCAGCTGGGATATATGAAGGCTATAATAATTAAGGATATCACACAAGAATAAGGAAAGGGGCGCGCGCTGATTGGCGAACTCAAAAAAGCGCGTGTATACCCCCACCTTGCCCTCGGGGAAGTCAGCGATGGACGCGGTCGCCACCAGTACTACCGGGTGCAACGCGTGCGGGATAAAATAATCCGAGGCGAACTGCCATAGTTCATCCTCGGTTATATCAGAGTTAAAATTAGACAATTGAAGAACCATTGTTATGCTAAGCGTACGCGCTGATTACCGAAAAAGTTATTGCTTTTTTTATCGCTGTTTCGCAGATCTAACAATGGAGAAGAGAGGCGTTTTTACTGTGATATTCACATTGAAAATGAGGAGAGGGGTTATATAGGGTGTCACTCACCGCAGATGATTGACACGTGTAACCCACTTACCCAAATCGAGTGGCTGGAAAACGAAAAGGTACAACACTTTTTGCACNAATTGAAGAACCATTGTTATGCTAAGCGTACGCGCTGATTACCGAAAAAGTTATTGCTTTTTTTATCGCTGTTTCGCAGATCTAACAATGGAGAAGAGAGGCGTTTTTACTGTGATATTCACATTGAAAATGAGGAGAGGGGTTATATAGGGTGTCACTCACCGCAGATGATTGACACGTGTAACCCACTTACCCAAATCGAGTGGCTGGAAAACGAAAAGGTACAACACTTTTTGCACTTTCCCACATTTCTCGAGGAAGATCTTTTGGAATTATATGGACTAGATTCATAGGATATCCCTTTGGGCGGGAAACGTTCGAACTTATCCGCCACGTGTGGGGGCACGTTTTTCGCTATGACTAATAGTCTAGCATCCGCGGTTCACACCTACGCATACTAGACTGGGGGCACATGATGACGTATAGTCCATATTCGGGTCACGAACCCGGTTAATGAACATTACTAATGCCCAAGCCCACCACGAATGGGCTATCATAACAATGATTGGGCTACCATACTATCGGTTTGGGCTCACGAAAGCCCAAACCTAAAGTTATTTATGGTCTTGATATGGATATCTCTTATTTAAGGGATATATATCAAACACAACCGGACATACCGAAGAGTAAGGAGCACGTATCCAATAAGGATTCCGTGCCTATATAAAGAATATCATAACTCTCGTTAAAGGTATGATTTACAACCCTAACTCTTCAATATAACCCTAAAACCGATTACTTACTCTCACGCCGGAGGATAATCGTGGGAGACAATCCCACGATAAGCCTAACAGTGTTTGTTTGCTTTCTTAGTGTGCAGGTCTCAAGCATTAAGATCTGATTGGTACGAGGACAGGAACCCAAATAAGGAACGCCCAACTTTTGTATCAACAGATAGTAAAGTTAAGCACATAGCTTTGACAATAAGTAAGATACTTATTGAGGTTTCGTTCAAATCAGCTATGTTGGACACTTAGGTTGTGGCTATACTGTTGCCTAACGGGTTGGAACACTATATGGAAACTTTTGAAGTAGAATATGAATGGCAACCTCCTTGATGCGATACATGTAAATTTTTAATCATATGGATGAGCAATGTCCTAAGCGGGTTAAGGTTTCTACTCCTTCTCAGGTTATGGATATTGGTTTTGTCGAGGTTACTCGTAAGAATGAGAAAGGAAAGCAACCATCTAAGCCGCGACATTTAGATGGGGTTTTGATGCGGGATTTCTGACCAGTTTTTACTATTGTAAAGTCTCGTTACTACCCTAGGTCTACCTTATGCACTAACGGACAGAGAATCTGGTCGTGTGTAGGCTAGTATTGGTAACTCCGAGGTCGTCCAAAGAGCTATATGGTGCGGATTATACTTAAGTCTAATGTCACTAATTAAAAATAGAAAATGTTGATTGATTGTTTGAAATGAAATGAAATGAAAACAAAAAGCAATAAAAAGTAAAGTTGTGAGCAGTAGGAGAGAAATGTGCTAACCTAATTACTCCTCCTATATCGCTTTCAGTCATGTTTCCTATTAAACTAATCTCATGCTTTAGGTGGGGCGGACATATATCACTAGGTTCATATGGTCAAGTTCCCTAGCCTATCTCCCCCGTATCCTGCCGGGAACCACATGCACTACCCCATGCTAGTAAGCCTACGTACGGTAGACGGGTTTGAGTTATTAAATGCCACTGCATGCTAGACTTATCTTTAAATGGCCCGTTGTCACGATCATAGGCCATTCTCTAATTTCTTAAGTACCTCCACTTGCAAGGTGGTCCTATGGTCAATTCTCACGCAAGGCAGTATGGTCAGTTGTCATCCCTCCCATTTCCTCGCAATCTATCAGGCTAGTGTCCTATGGTCAATTCTTCTAGCCTACTAAATGGATTGAGGTATCAAGTCAACTACATAAAGCGTAACAGATACAAGCAAGCTTATAATACTACCGAAACTAAAGATTCATAAGATAAACTAAGCATGTACACACGTAAAAGCATTAAGAAAAGTACGAAAACATAATTAAAGCAATAAAGAAATCATAATTAGGCTAGCACCAGAGGTGCTTAGCCGATCATATTGAATTCAACACTCGAAATGATGTTTATACAAGACATAAATTGGAAGTGTAAAAGTAAATATGAAATGCTAAAACTTCTGGAATGAAGCGTGATTTCTCCCTTGGAAAGGCTCCATATGCTGCTGTAGAAAGGCCTCCTAAAAGTTCCCAACGATCTCTGACTTTGTGTGTGAGAAAGTTGTATATCAAATGCAGAAATTAGGGTTGTATTTATAGGCTCGATCAGAGCTACGGTGTAACTGAGAAATGTGTTACACCGTAGCTAGTGTAATCTTATCCAGATCTGATGGTTATGGCGTAGTTGATGAATGTTACGCCGTAACTCCAATATTAGGGTTTTTCTACGTCGTAGTCTCCATAAGTGTTACGCCGTAGATAAATTCTCGGATCTAAGATTACTCTCGTAGTCGTCGTTACGCCGTAGTTCAAAAGTATAGTTACGCCGCAAGTTAAGTAATGAGCTTGGACTACTCTCGTACACGTTGCTACACCGTAATTCCATAGTAATGTTACGGCGTAGTCTTCCACTCTGAGGATTCCTTAAGTCTTGAATATGTTACGGCGTAAACCATAGATTTGGTTACGCCGTAACTCTTGGTCAGCGTTGACTTTTGGTCTCCTTAGTTAAATTCCTTGCTACGGCGTAATTGAGAGATGATGTTACGCCGTAGCTTCTTCCAGCATACTTGGATTTGTTTGTCTTTGTACATTCTTTCCATTTTCCTCGTCTCTTTAGCTCCTATGCTCACTTGTAACCTGGATACAAAATATAAAAAAATCAGAGTATATATCCACATAATAAGTATAATACATGAGCATAATAGGGGGAAATTGACACTTAAATATCAGGATTATTTGATGTCATCAGATTTGTTTGAATAAACGTAAACCAAATTACTTCTATCGTCATATCGGTAAAACGAATAATAATCAAGTGGAATCTAATACTTCGACTCCTATGGACACTAATGAGGCCTTTTTATCTCAGTCGAAGGATGCAAATCATGCATCTACATCGAATAGTAAACAGGCTACCACGAGTAATGTTGGTTTGAATGTTCAAGCTACTAATAATATATCCTCTAAGAACCCTTTTGATGTTTTAAAGGACCAAGATGACGTGGTTGAAGTCGATACCTCAGCTGTGAAAAAAAATGAAACAAACTTGCCTTGGAATCTTAGGGGTGACATAGGAAGTTTAAAAGTGGATACTGGAAGTGACAGGGTTGAAGTTGAAAACTTAATTGATGATACAAGGAAAAAGTTGGGGGCGCCTCCCAGGAAGACCGGTATTTGGTCAGATTAGAATATGGACTTTGACCTTCTCACGAACGAAGATGGGAAGAGTATTTTGTGTGATCTACAAGTGAGTGATGATGATGCTAATGTTGAGAATGTTTATGATGAAACGGAAACTTCTAATGTAGCAGGTGGATAGTTTTGGTTTACTAGTTTGTGTATGTAATTAGTTTGGTCATTTTGTGGCATGTCACAAATGATTTAGTGGTTGTTAGTGGTTGCTTGAGGTTAATGTGGTATTTCAGCCACATTCCATTGTACTTAACTATTTTTTTCGTTTAATATATTTTGCCGAGGAAACCCTTTACCCAAAAAAGGTATGATAAACATAACCTAAAATCTAAGAGGCTAATTAAAGCGCATAATTAGGTTTGAGCTCTAACCTAAATATGTAACACTCCTCGGAGTTTGAACTGGAGATTTCTAGATACAAAACCGGTTAAATTGTTGAAACCGTCTTCTTGGTTATTTTCTTTTTTAATTTTGCTTGAGGACTTCCTCCTTTTTGTGATTTTTTGAGTTGGAGTTGTATTCGGCAGAAGTTGTACTATGCTTGAGTACTTACTACTTTTTGTGATTTTTTTGCACGTCATGGCTTACTTTGCTTTAGGTAGGAGGGGTAATTCTGTGATCAACTATTTTCAAAAATAACAATAATCTCTGGTGTTAAAACAGAGTTATTTCGATGAGACAAAAATAGTTGATTGACGAGTAGGATATATAGGCATGAGTTTATCGGAAAAATTATAACTTAGAATTAAACAATAAAGCGGTAAAAGAATAGGTCGGTATCTTTCCATATCAAAGGCAAATGATAACCATAGGATAACAAATTTATGGTGCATTGTACATAAAGCTCCGATTGCATAAAATAATTAAATAGTTTTATTATCAATTGATTTTAATGTATAATGTTGCATGTGTATTTATAACAGACACACATAGTTATGATAATAAACAACATCCGTAAAACATTAATTGTAATGAACCTTAAGCTCATAATTATAGTTTGCCCTAATCTAGTCATGTGAAAGTATGATCCCAAAGTGTTGAATTTGGTAGCAACTAATTTGTAATCTAATTAGAGTCACCATCTGATGAATTTGAACCACGCTAAAGTCACTATTTCAAGTCAATTTTGGTTTTGAGTTGATATCTTGCAACCCTTGAAATGTAATCTCAAATGATTCTTTGATTTAATCTACATAACAAAAAGTGTTAAAAAAGATACCTCACTTAAGTATATTAGTATTATATTTATTGAAACTTGAAGCTTTTTGGTTACTTTGCTTCATGATAAAAAAGAATGCTTAATATGGCGAGAATTACTGCATACTTTAAGCCAACTTTGCAGTTAAATTACGGAGTACAAGTTTACAACTCACTTGTAATTAATGCATGTACGTGGAATCCACACCCTTAAGACATCAAAATAATATCAAGTATAAGACGTGTAAATTTTTTGCGACAGAGAAATATGTGTTGAAATTATTACTTTAACACGTTTACAATATAAAACGTAAGTATTTAAATGATAAATTAGTGAATTATGACTATCCGCGTAAAATCAAGAAACATAATGTGTCCGCGTAAAATCAAGAAACATTAGGTGTCGTCAGTGTATTCTCTCATTCTTTTAAATTTTAATTTATATTTTTGATAAACTGGTATACATTATTAATCAATATGAACTCATCTCAAGTCTTTGATTTAGTGGTATGCGAACGACCTATCAATCTAAAAGTTGCGATTCAAGTATCATCACAAACAATTGTGAGGTAGTGTGTGATATAAGTGGTGTAGGTGTGTAAAAAGTTGTTAAAAAAAATCGATATGCCAACAAAAGAAAAAAAAAAAAAAAAATTTAATTAACGATTTGCTAAGGATAACATAGCTAATCATATGGCTATATATATGACTATGCTAAAATAAATAAATTAACGTTTGTACTTTAAGTTTAACCATTTGAAGAAATTAAAAAAACGAGCTCATGAACCATGTTGTAGCACTAAAACTTTAAGATAAATGTATTCTACCAAAGTTTTGATTACAAAAGTTTATTCTACCAAAAATTATTTTCAAGATATCCATACTATTTTGCGCATTCAGATTATTGTACGCAAAGGTGTAGAACATATGATGGTGACTTAAGAGGTAATGGATTTCTACCTTTTTCAATTTATTTTCTTTTTTCTTCTAAAGTTTAATTTCTCGTTTAGTGTTTTTATGCCAGAAAGCCAACAACTTGAAGAACAAACTTTAATGAACATGTTTAGTTAATTTGTTATATGGAGTTTTCAAATCCTTGTTAACTAGTATAAAACTTAGTATGACTAAACCGTACTGTATTTGTTAACTTTCCTAAATTTCATTATTGATTCAGTATTTGTGTTTTACATAATACTACGTAATAATAATACTCGTGCCGTTTATAAAAAAATTGTACTTACATGACAAAAGGAATAAAGTGATAATTGAATATTTTGTAAACCCATTTTTATGTAAAAGTATAACTTTTTAAAGGAATTATTTATTCATAAGCGTACATCCTAGAACACAATTCAAGTAAGTTGACTAAAATTGCCACTATTTATCCTTTTATATACTAGTTGAGCTTCTTTCAACCATTGAGAATGAAATCATTTTATTTTATATTGTACAATTCTTTTACATTTCAATTTCATAACCTCTTTCAACAACGCTCTATTTGTCAATGACCACAATCCCCATACACAACCACAATCCTACCACCACCGCTACCACCATTTCGGCCGAAATGCCATACCACCACAAACACTCACCACTCGCCACTACAACCCGCTCTTCGTACTCTTTCTTCTCACCAAAACTATCGGTCTACCTTTGCTCGATATGTGTCACCTTATTCATCCTTTTCCACATCAAAATCCTTCAAACCCCTTTACCATCTTCCCCTAACTCCCTCGCGTTTCTCCACAATTGGCAAGAAAAACTCATAACAAACGACGAATCTAACACATGCACAAATGATCACAACTCCTTAGCCGAGAAGCTACGTGAATCGGTCACTTTTCTTCCATTAAAAGACTTAAGATTCTCCACAGCCGCACTAGTCGGTCACACATGGTTCATGAGCTCGTTATACGACATGCATGAAGAAGGTGAGGTACAGTACCAACAATTTCCATCAAAGTCATCTGATGGAAGAATACTTTGCATGAAGGGTAACGATAATCATGATGGTTCATGGAATTATTATGCACTTGCGTACCCTGATTTCTTACCTAGAAACGCGACACTTGTGACGGGTCGTACGTTTGTATCTTATAATCATTACGATTATGGAAATATTTGGCATGGATTATCCGCTTTAGTCCCATTTGTTGCATGGCATTTGAAGGAAGGATGTGCATTGCCATCCCGTTGGATTTTATACCATTGGGGTGAGGTATGTAGAATATTTAACTTTTTTATTAGAGCTCCTGCATTGTATATATATAGAATATATTTAAGTATACTAGATGTATATTATTTCACGATGTATATTGTATTTATCAAATTTACGAATGTATTCTTCAAGGTAAGGACCGGGATGAGCCCGTGGTTAAATACGCTTATGGAAGCAACATTCGGTGGGCCACTAAACATCGAAAAGTTCAATGATGGTCGTGACAGCGAGTCAATAGTATGTTATGAGGAGTCAGTAGTTATGAGGCACAATGAAGGGGGGATGTCAAGGGAGAAAAGGATGGGAGTTTATGATTTGATTCGATGTAAAGCGAGAACAATGTGTGGTGTTGAGGTGGATCGGACTGATGGCGAGATTGGGTTGACATTGTTTATGAGGACGGGGCCGAGATCGTTTAGGAATGAGACCGCGGTGGTGGAGATATTTGAGAGAGAGTGTAAAAAGGTCGAGAGTTGTCGATTGACAGTGGCGTATTCTAATAATCTTACCGTGTGCGAACAGGTTAGTCCTTTTACGTTTTATACTTTGAGCATTTTTCATTATTGTCAATTACTATAAACCATATATACATAAAATAATTGCATACACAAATTCACGTTATTATACATCATCGCCACTATGCCCGGATATGATAATCGTATAGCATTATAAATGCATGTTGACTTGTAAATTTTATTCTATTGAACAATTTTATTTTATTATATAATATCTTGAATCTGAAATGATACTTTGACTAGATGCGAAGGATCATAGATTTTGAAGTATTATTAGTTACTAGTAATATATATAAATTAGGCTTTACTCCAACAATAGTTTGTTACTTCAGCACCAAACTAGATCCTGTGAACATGCATGCATACAGTATTTTGTGTATTTTGTGTTGTCTAAAAAGGAATGGACTTGTTGGATACCATAAACAAAATGAGACTCGATTATTATGAATATGATGAGATGTTCGAAAATCCCTCAATTTTTATGTTTAACTAACATTTGTTAGTCATCCAATTCAGGTGAAATTGATGGGTTCGACAGACATATTGGTTTCACCACATGGTGCACAACTAACCAACCTTTTCCTAATGGATAGAAATAGTAGTGTGATGGAGTTTTTCCCAAAAGGTTGGCTCAAGCTAGCCGGTGTCGGCCAGCTTGTCTACCAATGGATGGCCAGCTGGTCGGGGATGAAACATCAAGGAGCATGGCGTGACACAGAAGGCGATCCTTGCCCTTTCCCTGAAGATGATCGGCGTTGTATGTCCATCTTTAAGAATGGTAAAATCGGATACAATGCAACTTACTTTGCAGAGTGGGCTTCAAAGGTACTTAACGAGGTCAAGATGAGGAAACTCGAAGAAGCCTCAAAGGGAAATATAATTCCTACCAAGTGTGCGTGTGGCTAAAATGTACAATATGTCCATTCTTAAAAAGTACAATTCCTTAAACATTGTTGTTTTGAAGTCGAGCATTTAAGCTTCTCGAGATGAATTTTTTTCACCAGTATATGTTTCATTCAAGTCAGATGTAATCACAAGTATGTTTTGCATAGTATAAAATTATTTGGGCCAATATATCTTCGATCCATATAAATCAATATTTAATGTCCCTTTCAAGTCCTTGTAAATCAATAAAGAGTTGAAGGCGAGAATATAACAAAATAAATATAGATCAAGACTTCAATTTTACTCATGTGGTTGTTGATGGATCACACATTAAGTACCGGGAAGATAAATGGTTAGGTAATGCAAGCTTAAAAATACTTCTTTCCTAGATTATATGCTTGTTAGAAGTTAATAAGCAGTACAAAGATAAAGGAACGTTGTGATCTTTCGAATAGCTCAATATCTCACAAATGGGCTTGGCAACGTTTGATCAAATATTGGGCCAGAGTATTCCCAGTTTAGTGACTTGATGAGCTTGCTACAATTTTATCCATTTCAAGGAGTCACCTAACCAGTGCAACTGTTAGTTAGACAAGTTTAAAAAACTTCAAGGTAGCTGACATGAGAATTCCTATCGAAAAACAACTTCTCTTAACAGATAATAGTATAATACTGCTGTTTAACTAAATCTTAGTTTCACTTACGATATCTTATACTACGCGAGAAATATCTATGAGTTTAAGTAAATTTTAAATTTACAATGAATTAGTTTTTCCTACATTGATCTATATTACATGGTGACTACACCATATACCCAAAATTTTACCCTCATTTAAAAGTATGGTAGTTTGAAAAATTATGCATTGTATTTCTGGTATTACCACATTCTCTTTATATGATCATTCAAGGATTATCGTATTATGTTTTTAAGCTCTGTATTTATAACAATATTGTATAAGTACTTACATGGTTTTAAATGGTTTACATATCTATGAAACTAACTGGGCCATGGAACAAGTCTTTAATTTAGTTTTTTAGTAAATCTTTTTTGTTTTTATGTTTGTTTTAAAGATTAATCACTCAAGATATTAAACTATCATTATAGTATTATTTTATTTAGGAGTTTATTGTATATAATTTAGCTTACATACTATTTCAAAGGTTAAAGTCGTATAATTCCAAGATACTTGTCAAATTTTACCAATTTCAAACACTTACTTTTTAGATTAAACTGCAAAAAATGTCCTTGTGGTTTTCTGATTTTGCACGTTTTGCCACTATTGTTATATTTTTGCAAATTATGCCACTATTGTTCATTTTTTGCTGCAACTTATGTCCTTCTGCCTAACGATCTTAGAAAATCTCGTTATTTACTGTTTCAAGTCGGGGTATTTTAGTGTTTTCACTGTTCACACGGACATAATTTGCAACTAAACCATGAGTTATATATTAACTTTCACTTTATGGTCAAACTCATTCGAATCAAAATAAACACACACTTAAGAACACATTTTATAACCTTATCAATTTTTCGATAAAAATAAACACACACTTAAGAACACATTCTACAACCTTATCAGTTTTGGATTCACTTGTTCTATCACATTGCCTCTTTTTAGTCTCTCATATTTATGTTAGCCAATAAACCAATCAATTATACTAATCCAAACTCCTTAATTAATATTCTTTAGTGGCATATTAACTCAGATTGTGTCATGTAGTTACACCTTAAATTATTTAAAAGAGCAAAAATATAAAAACGCAATGAATTATAAACTGAACTCACAAAATTGGGTATAACAATGATATGCATCTTCTTTATTTTGGCAAATCTAGAATAATTGCAAAGAGTACTCAAATATATTCTGATTCCCCCAATGTGTTGTTCAGATCGCCTTTGCCAAATTTCCATTTCCTCGAACTTGGATTAGAAGGAAAGGAAAATGACCGATGAAGTGATGCCCTAAGAGTGAATACATCGATTTATAAATGTGGCTTTCCATTCCCAACTCCACATTTCTCTGCCAAATGTTCCAACAGCTCGACATCAAATTGAGCAAATTTAACTCCAGTGGGGAGCACGGGCCATTCGTCTGATGGCTTGATATAAAAACATTAAAAAAAAAACTTTTATTAGTAAAATGCATGTCAGCTGATATTTCGAGTTTTGTTTATGTAAGCCAACAACAGTAAAGAATGTAAAAACTTAATATATTACCATAAGTCATCTATTCTACAAATTTCATAAAAAGGTGACATTAAAACAAAATTACCCAGAAGATGCCAATTAATCTGGCCATACTTCGTAACGAAGATCCTCCATCAAGCATCATACATTACCCGCACATAGCAATTTCTTCCATCCTCCTCACCAATATTAATGCGTCCACATGACTTTTCTTGTATAACCTAAATGCAAAATAGAACTATACATTAACGGCTGTGCCAACAATATTCTTATCTCAACCTAGATATCGTATTGGGTACAAAAGAAAACTACATTTTATTGCCTACAGTTTTTCCATGCCAAAATTAAGTCTAACCGATAGATGGAATCAACATAACTAAGCAACAAACGCCTAAATTAGATTTACAAAAATAGACAATCAGCTATCCGAAGAACTAGATTACTTTAAGCTAACGTTTGATAATATAAAGTATCATTGTTAAAAATAAAACCTGCGACTGTGTTGCAACCCATTTGTCTGGGGAAATCTTTTGCTTGCATCGAATATTCACTGCCAAGCTGAAAACATAAATTTAGATATAAGAACATACCTTAATGAGCACTGAAACTCTAAAAACTATCAAAAAGCTACATCGGAGGACAACAAAAGGCAAAGACGCTAACATTTGTATATATGTCCATTCAATCTCATTTCGTACGACAACACATTATCCATACATCGAAGAAAAACTATTGTAGAGAGGAGATTCTCAACCGAAAAATTAGTTTCCTCTTTTTAATTAATAGCACGTATGAAATCAGCACTTGCGACCAAACAACAATAGAAAAAATAGCAGATTACGACACACAAAAATCATAGCCACTCAGAAGATATAATAATAATGGCATCCATAATATGACAACTGATAAGTATACTATATGCGTAACAATTGAAATCTAACATTTTACTAAATCCTGATTCTAAATGTTAATACGTGTAACTGTCAACAATGTATTCTGTCAATTACACTTCTTACCACAACAATCTAAAACACCAATCAATGTAACTAAATATTTGCTAGATAAGAATCCAAAAAAATGCCGATGAAGCATTGATATTAGCTGACGATAGTCCGGATGCAAACTTACAATGTCACTCCATTGCATGCATCTAGCCTGCCATTGACATGAACAACATAATTCAGCAACTAAATTAAACACAAGTTAAGCTAAATTAAGCACAAATCAATCTCAAAACAAAACTATAACCAACACCATATTAGTCAGAAACATCTAAAATAATCAATAACTAAATATTTTCTTAATAGGAACCACCATTGACATAAACACCTAAAATAACCAATGCCTAAGTATTTGTTAACTAAAAAACAAAAAAAAGTTATGATCAAACATTGATATTACCGGATGATAGTTTGGCCACAAACTTACGACTATCACTCACATTGCATGTATCCAACTGCCATGAATGTTAAAAAAAAATAATAAAATAAATAAATAAATCAACAACCAAAATAATGGAAAACCAAGTATTTGCTAGATAAGAACCAAAGAGAATGCTGGTCCATCACTAACATTACCTTATGAAATTGTGAGTGCATACTTACGACTGTTACCCCTATTACACAAATCCAGTCTTTCATAAATGCATGTAACAGAAATCTACAAATAAATTAAGTACAAAATTAAGACGAATCAAGCACCGCAAAGCACAACAATAACTAAATAAAACACCCTATTAATCAAAAACACCTATGAAAATAAAACATATGTCTGCGTTTCTGAATCGTTACAATTAATGAAGTTACTCCAAATTTCAGCTAAATGAAAATTTTAACCCGAAACTCGAATTGAAAATATGTGAGAGGATTTTTTTTCTAATGACCCCCACTTTGGAAATAAAATCTCTGCATGTGAAGAAAAGTAGTGGAATTCAAATGGAAGAAGATGGAGGTGTTGAGTGTGCATTCAAAGGACATGTATTATTATTTTTCGGCTCAGCGTGTGAACAGTGTTGGCTCGACCCATGGCTCCACAATGCACCCAAGTTGTTCTCCTCCCTCTAGCCGACCTCCCCCTCGGCTTCAGAACAATGTCAGCTCACATTTTTACTTCAATGAATGTTGTATAATATAATAAGGAGTCGTGTAATTATAAGGATAAAACATCTTAACTTTTCTAAATCTAATAATAAGGGATACTAAAATCAATCCCCATGGTATCTGTAAAGTTTTGAGTTAATTATCTTCACACCTTAATATGCTCTTAGGGAACTTTTAGTTGAACATACTCATTCATTCTCAAGGTAGACAATTTGAATTTAAGTATTTAAGTATGCCACTTTGCGATCCCCTACAAAGGGACACAAATTAAAAAGTCTGAAAAGATTTCCCAACTGTCCGATCCCCTTTAAATCCAATCTCATGGTCCAAATTAAAACAGATAAAAAAACACGCCCATCCTATAAAAAAGGATAAAACCGTCATTTAACCCCCCAAAACCGTCTTCTCACTTCCCTCCATCTTCTCAGTTTTGTCTTCTCAGTTATTCTCACTTCCCTCCAAACTCTAAAACACTCTCGCTAATTACTTTCTCTCTCTAAACCTATCAAAATTTGGGGAAATTTTTAGGGTTCCTATTTTCGATCATCTGTCATTGATTAAAACACATTATACGCTTGGAAAAGATTAGTCAAACTGGTAATTTAGATTAATTTAATTTTTAGGGTTAATTTATGTTTTTTTAATTTTAGTTTCTGCATAAGAATTAGGATTTTTTAGAAAATAAATGCATAAGAATTAGAATTTTTTATCAGTTTATTTTTTTAGAAAATAAAATGCATATTTTTTAGAAAATAAAATGCATAAGAATTAGGATTTTTTTTATCAGTTTATTTTTTTTACTTTAATAATATGATTTTAATTTTTTTTTTAGAATATGGAAGCAGTAAGGAAGTCTCAAATAATAGTCCAACCTTGGGAGAAAGGAGATCAAAACTATTCCAAGACCGACCAACTTTTCAAGGTATATTTCAGTTTTTGGCATTAAAAAAATGTTCTTCAGTTTTTGATTCATCAATTATTGTTTTGCCGATTATTTACGATTATCAGTTAGAATAGATAAGAATGAGGTTCATCAGTTAGAATAGGAAAAAATGAGGTTCAGTAGTTATCATGCCTCGATGGTTTAATTAGTAGGATACGTATTCATTAGAATAACTTGTTTGAATATATTAGAGTGAGGTTCAACATTTATTGCTTATTATCGTGGTTTCATTAGAAGTTGCGGATTCATTAGAATAACTTGTTAGAATATATAAGAATGATGTTCAGTAGTGTTTGCTTGTTATCATGGTTTAATTAGTTGGATGCGGATTCATTAGAATAACTTGTTAGAATATATAAGAATGAGGTTCAACAATGTTTGCTTGTTATCATGGTTTAATTAGTAGGATGCGGATTTATTGGAATAACTTGTTAGAATAGATTAGAATGAGGTTCAACAGTTATTGCTTGTTATCATGGTTTAATTAGTAGCTTGCGGATTCATGAGGTTCAGCGTTGGTGTCTGTTTCAGCTTATATAGCTGGCATTGTGGCTTACTTTGAAAATCTTCGATTTATAAGCCACAAGCCGGCTATATAAGATGAAACAAATACAATATTATATCAGCTGTTTTAAGTTTTTAGATGTAAAAAGAGTTTATAGTTATTTTGCATTGAAAGAATGTTTATTAGTTGGTGTTTTTTTTATTGATAGGAAAAGAAGNTCCCAACTGTCCGATCCCCTTTAAATCCAATCTCATGGTCCAAATTAAAACAGATAAAAAAACACGCCCATCCTATAAAAAAGGATAAAACCATCATTTAACCCCCCAAAACCGTCTTCTCACTTCCCTCCATCTTCTCAGTTTTGTCTTCTCAGTTATTCTCACTTCCCCCCAAACTCTAAAACACTCTCGCTAATTACTTTCTCTCTCTAAACCTATCAAAATTTGGGGAAATTTTTAGGGTTCCTATTTTCGATCATCTGTCATTGATTAAAACACATTATACGCTTGGAAAAGATTAGTCAAATTGGTAATTTAGATTAATTTAATTTTTAGGGTTAATTTATGTTTTTTTTTTTATTTTTTTTTAATTTTAGTTTCTGCATAAGAATAAGGATTTTTAGAAAATAAAATGCATAAGAATTAGAATTTTTTTATCAGTTTATTTTTTTAGAAAATAAAATGCATAATTTTTAGAAAATAAAATGCATAAGAATTAGGATTTTTTTATCAGTTTATTTTTTTTACTTTAATAATATGATTTTAATTTTTTTTAGAATATGGAAGCAGTAAGGAAGTCTCAAATAATAGTTCAACCTTGGGAGAAAGGAGATCAAAACTATTCCAAGACCGACCAACTTTTCAAGGTATATTTCAGTTTTTGGCATTAAAAAATGTTCTTCAGTTTTTGATTCATCAATTATTGTTTTGCCGATTATTTACGATTATCAGTTAGAATAGATAAGAATGAGGTTCATCAGTTAGGAAAAAATGAGGTTCAGTAGTTATCATGCCTCGATGGTTTAATTAGTAGGATACGTATTCATTAGAATAACTTGTTTGAATATATTAGAGTGAGGTTCAACATTTATTGCTTGTTATCGTGGTTTCATTAGAAGTTGCGGATTCATTAGAATAACTTGTTAGAATATATAAGAATGATGTTCAGCAGTGTTTGCTTGTTATCATGGTTTAATTAGTTGGATGCGGATTCATTAGAATAACTTGTTAGAATATATAAGAATGAGGTTCAACAATGTTTGCTTGTTATCATGGTTTAATTAGTAGGATGCGGATTCATTGGAATAACTTGTTAGAATAGATTAGAATGAGGTTCATCAGTTATTGCTTGTTATCATGGTTTAATTAGTAGCTTGCGGATTCATGAGGTTCAGCGTTGGTGTCTGTTTCAGCTTATATAGCTGGCATTGTGGCTTACTTTGAAAATCTTCGATTTATAAGCCACAAGCCGGCTATATAAGATGAAACAAATACAATATTATATCAGCTGCTTTAAGTTTTTAGATGTAAAAAGAGTTTATAGTTATTTTGCATTGAAAGAATGTTTATTAGTTGGTGTTTTTTTTATTGATAGGAAAAGACGCTAAAAAGGGAAAGAAACCTATGACTTTAAGAGCATATTCTCCAAGTGATGACGACTTCATTGAAGATGCACTTACTGATAAAAGAGTTGGGGGTTCATCAAAAGCGGATAAACCGGTTTCTAAAGAAAATAAAAAACCTGCAGGTTCATCGAAACCTTCAAACCCTTCAGGTTCAGCGAAACCTTCAAACCCTTCAGGTTCATCGAAAGGGATAAACCGGTTTCTAAAAAAAATAAAAAACCTGCAGGTTCATCGAAACCTTCAAACCCTTCAGGTTCAGCGAAACCTTCAAACCCTTCAGGTTCATCGAAACCTTCAAAACCTTCGGCTACTAATTTCAAATCTTCAGGTTCATCGAACCCTTCCAAACCTTCAGGTTCATCGAAACCTTCCAAACCTGTTCTCTCTGAAGACCTTAAGCCTCGACTAAATCTTCGCCAGATTCTCCAACCTAACCAAGATAAATTTCCAATGATTAAAATAAAAAAATTTCCTGGTCCATTATATGAGGTTATTTAGGAAATAACAACAGAACAAAAACGGGAAGTTTCAAGTTTGGGTTTTGCATCATCGTTGGACTTTGGATTAAATGTAATGCCAAGTCGTTTAGGGTATTGGTTGCTAGAGAGGTTTGACAGTGAATCAGGAATTCTAACTATCTTTGGTGAAACTATACACATAACCCCTAAGCTAGTTCACCATACTTTCGGATTCCCAATGGGCCCGTTTGCAGTTGATGTGCGTGAGGTTTTGAAGGAAAGATCAAATGAAAGTTACATAGAATGGAAAAACCAATTCAATGCTAGTGGAAAAAAATCCTAGATTGTATTTAAAAAAACATTTGATGCATGTAATTAGGAAACAAATTAGGAAAAATGATTGTGGAAAGCTATTTAAGATGAACTTCATAGCATTGTTTTGTACTATTTTGTCCTATGAGGTATAAATGGGGACTCTGAATATAGGAGTCATCCCATCTCTTATCGATCTTAAGAAGGTGAAAGAAATGGACTGGTGCCAATATGTGGTGCAGTATATGATGTCCGAAAGGTTAAGTTGGATACCGGGAAAGCGATTCTATGGACCGATCTTGCTATTGGAGGTAATTACTATATACTTTATCGTTGATGCAAATTAATTTTTTTCATGTGTTTTTGGTTCATCAGTTACATTTTTTTTAATCTAACATTAACTTAAAATTGTAGGTGATATTTGCCAATTCACTTCTGGAAAAACCAAAAATACTAGCGTTTAAATACTGGAAAACAGAATTGTTGGAAGAATTGGAAGAGATGATGTTTGGCAAAATCAGAAAAGGAAGAGCTTGTAAATCTGTCAAAACGGAGGACGAAGAAGAATTGGAGGAAGAAGAAGAAGAAGAAACAAAGGATGATGATGCAAAGAATGATCATGACGATGAAGAAGAGACAAATGATGATGATGAAGAGCAGACAGAGAATGCCGGAGCAGAGAATGATGATGATGATGACGGTGAAGAAGAGAATGTTGGAGCAGAGAATGATGATGATGATGATGACGGTGAAGAAGAGAAAGATTATGATGATGATGATGGTGAAGAAGAGCAGATAGAGAATGCTGGAGTAGAAAGCCAGAATGTTGAACAACCCCCAACAAAACGAAAATGGACAAGAACGCTTGTTAAGGAACGGGGGACTCCTGAAAAGCAGGGTTTACAGATGATTATAGGTATGATTTTATTAAATGTTCATCAGATTTATTTTGTATTCATCAATTATTGACATATGATCGGAATGATTTTATTAAATTCAGAGAATTATGGATGTTAGGATCATAGTTTTCAACTATCAAGTCTCGGTCATTTCAGTAAATGTAATAGGTTGCTAGAATTATCACTTTTATCTTAATTATGTTAGTTACTCGTATGGTNCTTCCTGCACCAATCATCATTCATGGGTTCACCTACACAAATGAAGGATTTGTCTTGGACAACTCTAGTGAGCATACTTCAGAAGATCCTCATACTCATCAAACGATTATGCAATAGTTTGAACAACTCGGTGTGTCATCCACTGCACTTACTTGTGTACCGTCTAAAGCATCACAACCTATTCCTAAAAGCAGTGCCTACTATCTTCAGAAGTACCTCTCAGCTCTCCGAGATGAAGCAGTTGCACGTAATCAACAACAAAAAGATCAGATGACTGTTATGGATACTATTGATGATATGATATTGATGGCAGACACAGAAGAAGTTCAGGTAACAGACTCAGGCCCAGTGTATGATACTGACGGTCAGTCTCAGGTGTGTGATAACTCATGTCTCATTCACGACATTGTCTCTCCTTCTGTCTCAGAAACGAATGAGGTCCAAGTAGTTCAAGCTGATTCCCCGTTATCTACTCATGAGAATGATCAAATGTCCACAGTGGTTATATTTGATGACTATGATCAAATGAATCCAGGTGTTACATTTGATCATCCTGCTATCACAATGACTAATGATATCGATGGTTAACTTGAACCACATGAACCTTTGAACAATTCAGAAACAGAACTCAGACAACTTCTTTTGGTCAGTCATAATCAGAACATCCAATGCCAAGGGTTGAATGCTAAATTGAAAGCCAAGATTAAACTTTTAACAAGAGAACTTGAGCATAGTAAACTACAACTTAAGGTTTTTGAAACAAAAGATGCTCAGGAAAAAAGCTTTAATATTTGTTGGTTAATTCATATCTTAAGGAAACTCTTGTTCTTTCATCTTTCATATTGATCTTAATCAACCAAGTCTAATTCTCATCTCATTTCTCTCATTTGAATATTTGTGTTTACTAATATGGTGACCTAACAAGTGGTATCAATCGCTAGAAGAAGGTGTAGTTTATTTTTTTTGTGTTATTCGAACCAAAAACTTGTTTTTTATCTCGTAAGAATCAAAAAGTTTGCAACTTTCTTGCTTCTTTTGTATTTTTATCACATATTTGCTTACAAACTTGTGTTAGAAACCAAAACAAACAACAAAGTTTCAAAATTTTTGGGTTTTTATCACATATTTGCTCGTCAACATCTACTGCGTGGAACTGCATATACTCCTCCATTTATGCTATCAGAACCATACCATGTTTGGAAAGACAGATTTCTGCAATGGCTTCAAAAACGTCCACATTCTGATCTACTGCTGAAATCAATCAAAGATGGACCATATCAAATGAAATTCATTGCCGATACTGAAGGAAATATCACACTTCAAACTTGTGATGTTCTGACTGGTACTGAACTTGATCAATACAATGCTGATAAGGAAGCTGCTTGGTTTATCACTACCGCTCTTCCTAATGCCATGTACACTAAGCTGGAATTGATGCAAGTGTTCAAGAGTTGTGGAACCGCCTTGCTATTATGCACAGTGATGAGGATCCTACAGTCATCACTGATAGACTCATTCGATCTTGCTTACAGAGAACGTTTCCTAAGACCATTCTTCCTGCACCAATATTCATTCATGGGTTCACCTACACTAATGAAGGATTTGTCTTGGACAACTCTAGTGAGCATACTTCAGAAGATCCTCATACTCATCAAACGATTATGCAATAGTTTGAACAACTCGGTGTGTCATCCACTGCACTTACTTGTGTACCATCTAAAGCATCACAACCTACTCCTAAAAGCAGTGCCTACTATCTTCAGAAGTACCTCTCAGCTCTCAGAGATGAAGCAATTGCACGTAATCAACAGCAAAAAGATCAGATGACTGTTATGGATACTACTGATGATATGATATTGATGGCAGACACAGAAGAAGTTCAGGTAACAGACTCAGGCCCAGTGTATGATACTGACGGTCAGTCTCAGGTATGTGATAACTCATGTCTCATTCACGACATTGTCTCTCCTTCTGTCTCAGAAACGAATGAGGTCCAAGTAGTTCAAGCTGATTCCCCGTTATCTACTCATGAGAATGATCAAATGTCCACAGTGGTTATATTTGATGACTATGATCAAATGAATCCAGGTGTTACATTTGATCATCCTGCTATCACAATGACTAATGATAACGATGGTCAACTTGAACCACATGAACCTTTGAACGATTCAGAAACAGAACTCAGACAACTTCTTTTGGTCAGTCATAATCAGAACATCCAATGCCAAGGGTTGAATGCTAAATTGAAAGCCAAGATTAAACTTTTAACAAGAGAACTTGAGCATAGTAAACTACAACTTAAGGTTTTTGAAACAAAAGATGCTCAGGAAACAAGCTTAGATCTTATCACTCAAAACGCTAACGACTTAAAGAATAAACTAAGCATGATCAATGAAGCTCCTTTATTTCAATACTTTAGATCTGTCATAAATGAAATTAAGTTGATAGATACTGCCATTGAACGCAATTCTGAAGTCACGGTTGCAAATTTCATGTCACCCGTTGCTAAAGAAAGGCGTGAAATGTTTGAAACTCAATTTTCTCCACCGCTTAAACGTTTGTATTCACACACCTGGTATTGGGAACAAGAATTAAAAAAGGAAGTCAAAAACATTCTCAATGTTTGTCACGAAACAGAACGGTCAGTTTTTAAACTCAAACGTCAAAATCAGTTTTTGCAAAATGAAAATGATCGTCTCATGGAACGTGTCCTCAATTATGATATTATATCTGTGGTAATGAATTCTCTTTATGAATGTGGTACTGATATGCTTGTTTCTGAACACTGTGATGATATTGGGTTGTTGAATAAAACAGTTGAGACATTAAAAAATGAGAACATGAGTCTCCGACAACAAAATGATGATGTGCAGAAAAAACTTTCAGATGAAATCTTTCAACTCAACAAAAAACTAGAATGGTGTCAAAACCAAAGTCTTGTTTTTGAACTTGAATTGCAAAATCTTAAAACTTCGACATCTTTTTCAAATGAAAATGAGGAACTTAAAAGTCAGATTTCTAAATATGAAAAAGAGATTGCTGAATTGCAAGAAGTAACAGATTTTTGGCAAAAGAGTCGAGATGAATATTTCTACTTAAACCGAAAGCTTGACAGCACAATTCAGGACAAAACGCACATCATTATTGAATTGAAGGAGAAAATTAAAAATCTTGAAAAGAAAAAGTCTGCAAATACTAAGATTGTTGCACCAGAAAAACATAGGACAGATAACACTAGTAACGATACAGCTATTCATAATTCTAACATGAGTTCTTCCACCTCTCCAGGACTAGTTATCCCTCCTAGCGTTAGCAGATCCAAGCACCAAAAAGAGAAAAAGAAGAATAGGAATTTGCGACGTAAGAGAGAGAACTTAAAAGCTATGGAAGTAGAAGCTCACCCTAGGAATTTGAATAATAATCATGTTACTATAGATTTAGATTGTGATTTGGCAACTTGTAATCCGAATCTGTCTGTAACGAATGATGTATCTCGTACTTCTTTATCGTTTAATGCATCTTGTGTGTTTTGTCGTAAATCTATGCTATCTGGTGATCACTCTAAGTGTGTTGCTACTTCTCTTTTAACACGTCTTAAGAAACTTACAAAAGGCAAAAAATCTAGGCCCACTACTGCTTCCAAATCTAAGCTAGGATTAACGCCCCCTGTAGTTTCTGAGGATGTAGTTGCTACCCCTGTAGTTAAGCCCAGCAATCCTAAGAACTTGCCTTCACTTAGCGAATTCACTAAGAAGAAAGCGCAATCTAGTTGGAAGTGGCAGCGTTGGTTAACTAAGATGCATAATTTTGCTTGGATTCCTAAAGTTGTTATATCATGTGTTTCTAACCAACCGGAACCCACTACTTCATCGGGTTCCACCCTTACCATTGTGCCATCGTCGTCTCCTTCGTGTGATGCAGGTGGTGCAAATCATTCTCTGGATTGTTGATAGCGGATGTACCCGACATATGACAGGCGATCTCAAACTGTTAAGAAACTTTGTATCAAAGTTCATTGGTACTGTCAGATTCGGGAATGATCACTTCGCTGCTATTATGGGGTATGGAGATTATGTCAGTGGGAATATTGAAATCAGCCGTGTATACTATGTTGAAGGTCTTGGTCACAATCTCTTTTCAGTCGGTCAGTTTTGTGACGGTGACTTAGAAGTTGCATTCAGGGAGAAAACTTGTTTCGTACGTGATCTACAAGGGAACGATCTAATGTCCGGCACTCGCAGCAACAGTCTTTATACCATTTCAATGTCTGATATGATTGCTTCCTCTCCCATCTGCTTACTTTCTAAGGCCGAATCTACAAAATCATGGTTATGGCATAAACGAATGTCACATCTCAACTTCAAAACCATGACTGATCTGGCTCGACACAAATTGGTTGAAGGACTCCCCAGATTCAGATACGCTAAAGATCACCTTTGTCCTGCTTGTGAACAAGGGAAGAGCAAACGTGCACATCTTGCTTCAAAACAAGAACCCAGTACGGATCATGTTCTTCAGCTATTACATATGGATTTGTGCGGACCAATGAGAGTACAAACGATCAACGGGAAACGTTACATTCTTGTCATAGTAGACGACTTCTCAAAATGGACTTGGGTCTACTTTCTTCGTACTAAAGACCAAGCTCCATCCATGATAGTCACTTTTCTCACCAAAATTCAAGTTCAGCTTAGAAACACCGTCAGAATCGTCAGAACAGACAATGGAACTGAATTCAAGAATCAAACCCTTCGGGATTATTTTGAGAAGGTAGGTATTGTTCATCAAACATCTATTGCTCGGACTCCTGAACAAAACGGCGTGGTAGAAAGACGAAACCGTACTTTAGTGGAAGCCGCCCGCACAATGCTGATCAATGCACAACTACCAGACTATCTTTGGGCAGAAGCCGTCTCAACTGCATGTTATTCCCAGAATCGATGTATGATCAACAAACGACACAATCGCAAACCCTATGAACTTGTCCACAAACGAAAGCCCAATGTTCAACACCTTCATGTCTTTGGTGCACTATGTTACCCGAACAACGATCGTGATGACTTTGGAAAAATTAAAGCTAAGGCTGATGTAGGAATCTTTATTGGCTATTGTGAGAATTCTAAGGGATTTCGGATATACAACCGTCGGACCAGAGAGATTCAAGAGACTATACACGCTAATTTTGATGAGCTCACTGATATGGCTTCTGAGCGCAACAGCTTAGGACCCGAACTTAACCGTTTAAATTTCCCAGATCGTTCAAATGCACCTTTACCTTTAACCCGTCAAGAATTGGAAACGTTGTTCACTCCACTATTTGATGACTCTTTTGAGAATCGTGCACAAAATGTATCCACCGATTCCGCTGCTCAACCTACCACTATTTCAGTGCCTGATACACCCATTACTACAACTACTGTAGAAACTGATGCACATCCAACAGATTCACCACCAGCAGATGAACAGACAGACTCCAACTCATACAATGCACCTGAAGATCTGAATCAACTTGAAGTACCCGAACCTGCAAATTACGATCCCAATGCATTCTTTAATCCGTTTGCACCGACTCCCAACCTTTCCGATATTCCAGAGTCGTCAACACGGGACTTGGAATCGACTAATGTGCAGCAGTTCCATAACCCTCACCCTTCAACACATCATTGGACACGTGATCACCCAATTGTCAACATTATTGGTAATCCCCAAGCTCCAGTGATGACTCGACAGAAACTTCACTCCGATGCCGAACACTGCATGTATGCACTCACCATCTCTCATGCCGAACCAAAAAGCATCAAGGAAGCAATGACACATGATAATTGGATTGAGTCTATGCAAGAAGAATTCGACCAATTCAAGAGACTAGAAGTCTGGGAATTAGTTGAAAGACCGGATGGAGTTTATGTGATTGGACTTAAATGGATATGGAAAAATAAGTTGGACGCAGAAGGTAATGTCATACGCAACAAATCCCGATTGGTAGCTAAAGGTTATAGTCAGGAGGAAGGAATCGACTTTGAAGAATCTTTCGCACCCGTGGCTAGACTTGAAGCTGTACGGATCTTTCTGGCATACGCTGCTCACAAAAACATGATCGTGTACCAAATGGACGTCAAAACAGCATTTTTGAATGGTCAGTTACGTGAGGAGGTATACGTCAGCCAACCGGAAGGATTTGTGGACCCAGAGCACCCGAACCATGTCTATCGACTTAAGAAGGCTCTTTACGGTCTCAAACAAGCCCCCAGGGCATGGTATGACAAACTTACTGCTTTCTTACTTGCTAATGGTTTTACCAAAGGTTTGATAGATCCAACTTTATTTATCCAAAGACACGGGGAAGACGTTTTAATCGTACAAATTTACGTAGACGACATTATTTTTGCATCTACTAACAAAAAGTATTCTAATGCTTTTGCAAAATTAATGAAACTAAATTTTGAAATGTCAATGATGGGTGAACTTACGTTCTTTCTAGGATTACAAGTTCATCAATCTCCCCGTGGTATTTTCCTAAGTCAATCAAAATATGCTCTTGAAATAATAAAGAAACATGGAATGACCAGTTGTGACACATACAATACCCCAATGTCAAACACCACTAAGTTAGATGCGGATTTACATGGGAAAATGGTAGACCCCACAAAATACCGAAGTATTATTGGGTCGCTCATGTATCTAACCGCTAGCAGACCGGATATTGTATTTGCTGTGTTTATGTGCTCTCGCTATCAGTCGCGTCCTACTGAACGTCACCTCAATGAGGCTAAACGAATCCTTCGATACGTGAAAGGAACCATTCACATGGGGATCTGGTATCCGAAGGATTCTGGTTTTGAACTAATTGCTTTTTCAGACGCTGATCATGCAGGGTGTATGGATACACGAAAAAGTACTTCTGGTGGTTTACAGTTTCTTGGAGACAAGCTTGTGTCTTGGCAATCTAAGAAGCAGGACTGCACTTCACTCTCATCTACTGAATCAGAATATGTGGCTATGGCTGCCTGCTGTGCTCAAATCATTTGGATGCGTACGCAGCTGATGGACTATGGCTACTCATTCGAGAAGATTCCGATGTACTGTGACTCAAAAAGTGCCATTGCTATTTCCTGCAACACGGTTCTACATTCCAAGTCTAAGCACATCGATCTCCGATATAATTTCATCAAGGAGCATGTCGAGAAGGGTACAATAGAGTTATACTTCGTGGGTACCGAATACCAATTGGCAGACTTGTTCACTAAACCTTTACCACCGGCTAGGTTTACTGAACTCGTTCACCGAATTGGTATGCGTTGTTTGACTCCAGATGATTTAAAATCTCTTCTGGAAAACAATTAATGGAGTCAAACACCAAAAATATCTTTTGTAAATATTTATTCAAAAACAAAAAGAAAAAATTGAAAAAAAAATATAAAAACAACTAAAAGATTTTCTTTCATTTCGTTTCATACTTTTATCTCATACTGTTCACAAATGCAAGCACACGATCTCGTTCAACACTTTGGTCTCTCAAAATTTTCCATATTTTTACGACCAAATGTTGAGGGGGAGAATGTTCATCAAAATTTCTCAAATTTACTCAAAAGACGTGCACTTGCATTAAATGATTCTTTTTGCTTTTAATTTTGGTGGTATTTCACGGAATACACTTAAGTCAATTAAGTTTGACATTTCTTCCTATTAGGATATACCTTAGATGTTATTGTTGCCATAAGTCGTTAACTTAACCGTTAAAACAATTAACTAGGACTTATTATAGAAAACATGTAGTTAAGGGACTAAATATGCCAAGTAGTGAAAGTTTCATAGAATTCTCACCCAAACTATTCACCCCCCCTTTTTTTTTACTATTATCAAAAAACAAAAATTACTTTTCTCTCTAAAAGCATCACACGGCTCATATCCAATCTTCAAATCCATTGTTTAAATCTTCAAACCGTAAGTTTTCTCATGATCCTTACATTAATCTAACATAAGGTTTTTATGGAATTGGAAAATCAATGGTTAGATTTTGAGTAATTTGAATTTCGAGACTTAGGGTTTGCGTAAACATTGAGATTCTTGATTATGAGTGTTTAGGTTGATTAGACATAGGGTTTTTGAGTTATTTACTGTCCTTATCATGCTACCATGCTCTAATCTTTACCTATAACATGATTTAATGGATTTCGATGACCCCTAGTTTTCGACGAATTGGGTTTTTTGAGAGGAAGTGTTAGTTTGTTTGATTTAAGTGGTGGGATATGTTAGTTAGGTGTATGAGAACATGTGTATCTG
>LBNU01022984.1:19698-29698 GCA_014162995.1 Artemisia annua
ATATAGTGTTGGGTTAAAATAAAAAGGGTCTTAAAATAAAAAGAATAAAAAGTCTCTGATGCACTAAATTTATAACTATGATGCAGTGACTTAAAATGTGATGCAGTAACTTAATAACTGCGATGCACCAAAATTCGCCTTCCTAGACTTTTTATTTTAAGAGACTTTTTATTATAACCCTACTAAATATTTTTTGCAAGAATTCCATATCTCGATTCCTTTTATGACCTCAAAACGAGGGGGAGTATACGTCAAGGGGAGCTCCAAGCTAATCGGGATAACCTTTTTGATGCTAACAAAAAGGGGGAGAATTGATATAAACTCACAAAATACTTGGATATGACAAATTTATATTTTTCGATATCTCTATGTTTTTACGATCACAAAATGTAAAAAGATTAAACGCAAGATTATTACGTAAACAAGTATTAAGTTAGTTTATATCATTTTATCCAACTAAATCACTTAAGGTATGAATAAACAAGTGCTTAATACATTTTATGATCAAAGGGGTATTTAATTAATTATTACAAAGTTTATTAAATAATATAAACATATTATATATTTTTGAAAAACACTTTTGGTAATAAAGGAAAATGTTTAAATCATACTAAATATATGAATTCAAATTTATAACCAAAATCAGTTAGTTTTTCACCAAATAAACTTTCCCCAGAAAAAGACAAAGAATCTGGCCGTTACAGGTGGCCGGCCCCCTTAATTATAAGGGGCGGCCCCCTTAATTTTAAGGGGGCCGGCCTGGGGCCAGCACGCTCCCTGTGTCAGATTTCTTTGCCTATAAATACCACCTCAAACATGGTATTTTTCCTCACCTTTAGCACAATAATTTTCAGATCCAATCCTCTCTAAACATCTTTCAAAACCCTTTGATCATAACACTATTAATCCTTGTTTCAAGTGATTCAATCCCTCCTCATCCATCCTCATCTAAAGTGCAAAAGAAGAATACTCATTCAACATCAAGTTTAAGAAGTATTGTAGATTAGTTGTGTATATTGTGTAAATTATTTGTGAAGTTGTGTTGTGCTTGTAATAAGTAGTTTTAGGTGAAGTAGAAGTTGTGTAGAGAAGAAGAAGTAGTGTAGTAGTGAAGTGGTGTGAAGTAGTGAAGAAGTTGTGGTGTGTACAAGTAGTGTAGAAGTTGTGAAGAGTTGTGAGATTGGTTCTAGCTAGGATTAGAACCCGACATCTAGCTTTGTGTCGTTAAATTGGTGTAAGCGAAAGTCGTGTAAGGTTTCTCCGCCACAAGGGAGTTTGTTGACATAGTGAAGAAAACTCTCGAGTAGGTGACTCGGGGAGTGGAGTAGGAACAAGGAAGGTGACCTTGTAGCCGAACCATTATAAATCCTTGTGTTGTGGTTTGATCATTCTAACTCTATCTTTTCATTACTTATATACTTGTATTATACTTGCTTAGTTAGTTAGTAACTTAATAATTGTTCATATAGTGCAAGTATTGAATTCACATAAACTAGAATTGAAGTTTTAAAACAAACTTGTTTTCATAAATTATAAAAACGGAAGTAAAACTATTCAACCCCCCCTTCTAGTTTTCCACAATTTTTTTTACACTTAATATACTTCTTTTTACCACTTATTCATACACTTTTTTTTAACACTTATTACACTTTTCTTATGCTAATTTTTTAGAAACTTATTCACACATTATTTTGTTGCACGTTTTCATCTGTTTTTACATGTTTTCGTCCGTTTTTGCACGTTTTCGTCTGTTTTTACACGTTCTCGGCTGTTTGTACTAGTTTTCATTTGTTTTTACATGTTTCATCTGTTTTTGCATGTTTTCGTCCATTTTTGCACATTTTCGTCCGTTTTACACGTTTTCGTTTATTTTTGCACGTTTTCATTAGTTTTTACACATTTTCGCCCCGTGTTTACACGTTTTCATCCGTTTTTACACATTTTCGTCCATTTTACACGATTTTGTTCGCTTTTACAAGTTATTGCCCGTTTTTACACGTTTTCGTCTGTTTTTACATGTTTTCGTCTGTTTTACACGTGTAAACTTCATTTTTGCATGTTTTCGTCTGTTTTTATACGTTTTCTTTCATTTTTACATGTTTTTACTCGTTTTCGTTTGTTTTTGCACGTTTTCATTCGTTTTTACACATTTTTGTCCATTTTTACATGTTCTCAATCAATTTTACTCGTTTTTTGGCCGTTTTTACTTTTTACAAGTTTTCAACCATTTTTACATGTTTTTGTTTCTTTTGTGTCCGTTTTTGCACGCTTTTATCCGTTTTTGCACCTTTTTGTTTGTTTTAACATGCAAAAAACAAGCAAAAGCATATAAAAATGGGTGCTAACGTGTAAAAATGGGTGAAAACGAGTAAAAACGGCCGAAAAACATGTAAAAACGGCCGAGAACGTGTAAAAACGGTTGAAAGGTGTAAAAACGGATGAAAACGTGCAAAAACGAACGGAAACGTGTAAAACATATAAAAACGTGCAAACATGGACGAAAACATGTAAAAACAGACAGAAACGTGCAAAAACGAACTTTACACGTGTAAAAACGAACGAAAATATGTAAACACGAACGAGAACGTGTAAAAACGGATAGAAATATGTAAAAACCCCTAACTTTACACGTGTAAAAATGGATGAAAATGTGCAAAATTGAACCAAAATGTGTAAAAACTCATACAAAAACGCATAAAAATAGATGAAAACGTGTAAAACGCACGAAAACGTGAAAAAATGGATGTAAACGTGTAACAGACGAAAATGTGTAAAAATGGACGAAGGCGTATAAAAACGGATAAAAACGTTTGAAAACAGACAAATTTTATAAAAATAGACGAAAATGTGTAAAAACGGACGAAAACATATAAAAACAGATAAAAAGTGTAAAAACGAACGAAAAGGTGTAAAAACGAACAAAAACGTGTAAAACGGACGAAAACCTGTAAACGCGGATGAAAAAGTGAAAAAAAATGAAGGGACTAAAGGTGAAAGTCAACGTAAACCACAATGACCATTACTATAACTTTTACAAATGAAAAAATAGTCAAATGACGACCGATGAAAGTCAACGCAAACCACAAGGACCAATAATGTAAGTTTTCTAAGTGTTAACTGGTCAAACAGGTCACAATCCGGTCAATATTACATACATTGATCAAAATTTGAAAGTATTTTAGCGATACAAGTAATAGATTTAATTGGTTATATATTTTTTTTCTTTTTAAGAAAGTTTGTTGCGTATCTTTAAACTTTATCCTAATAAAAAACCATTGTTAAGAAAGTTTAGTTTGAATCATTGTTGTAAACGAGGATCTAAACATACACGTGTTGTTGCGTGAGTAATTAACTAATTATCATCTTTCTCCATTGACAAAATTACACGGATGGTCCCTGTGCTTTACACGGATTGCAAGTTTAGTCCCTAAGTCAAAATAAGTACACCATACATCCCTAATTTTGGAAACTTGTCACCCTTTTAGTCCCTAAATTGGATGGCCGTTAGTTTATCTGTTAAGTTATTTGCACCGTTAGTCCTCCGTTAATATTTTTTGCACCATTAGTCCTTATTTTTTGCACCGTTAGTCCCTCCGTTAATATTTTGCACCGTTGTCAATCTTTTAACGTTTTCGTCCATTTTTTACGTTCTCATCCGCTTTTTTAACGTTTTCGTCCATTTTTTTTACGTTTTTGTCAATCTTTTTGCGTTTTCGTCCATTTTAGTTAGTCCTCCGTTAATATTTTTTGCACCATTAGTCCTTATTTTTTGCACCGTTAGTCCCTCCGTTAATATTTTGCACCGTTGTCAATCTTTTAACGTTTTCGTCCATTTTTTAACGTTCTCATCCGCTTTTTTAACGTTTTCGTCCATTTTTTTTACGTTTTTGTCAATCTTTTTACGTTTTCGTCCATTTTTTTACGCTTTCGTCCATTTTTTTAACGCTTTCGTCCATTTTTTTTACGTTTTTGTCAATCTTTTTACTTTTTAGTCCCCATTTTTTTACGTTTTCATCTGCTTTTTTACGTTTTCATTCGCTTTTTAACATTTTCGTCCCCATTTTTTTACGTTTTCATATGTTTTTTTACGCTTTAGTCCGCTTTTTTACATTTTCGTCCGTTTTTTTACGTTTTCGTCCGTTTTTTTACGTTTTTGTCGATCTTTTTGTGATTAGGTAAGTATACTAAAAGAAAATTTGATATTTAATAAAAATGTTTCTGTATCGATTATAAATCACGATTTTGACCCCTTTCTGTTCCGAATCATCAAAAGTGTAAAACACGAAAGTTGTCCGGAATGATGTTCTATTTCAAGACTCGTGAGATTTTAACCTGAAAAATGTAAAACAAAGGCTATTTACTACCAAAACTTAAGCCAAATTTTCATATATTTTCTGCCTTTTTGTCCATTTTTACCATTTTTGTCCGTTTTTTCAAATAAGTTTGATGATTTACACAAGTACAAAATTTACAAGAGTTTATAAGTTTATAAGTTATGAATTTAGTAAAAATTGGCTTAAGTTTTGGTAGTAAACAATCCTTGTTGTGCATTTTCTGGTTAAAATCTCGCGATTCTTGATGTAAAACATCATTCCGGACAACTTTTGTGTCATACACTTTTGATGATTCAGACCAGAAAGGAGTCAAAATCGTGATTTATAATCGACACAGAAACATTTTTATTGAATGTCAAATTTTCTTTAAATATACTTACCTAATCACAAAAAGATCAACAAAAACGGACGAAAAAAAAAAAAAAAAAAAATAGACGAAAATGTAAAAAAACGAACTAAAACGTAAAAAAGCAGATAAAAACGTAAAAAAATTGGGACTAAAATGTTAAAAAGCGGACGATAACGTAAAAAAGCGGATGAAAACGTAAAAAAATAGGGACTAAAAGTAAAGAGTTTGACAAAAACGTAAAAAAAAATGGACGAAAATGTTAAAAAAATGGACGAGCATGTAAAAAATGGACGAAAACGTTAAAAAAACGGACGAGAACGTTAAAAAATGGACAAAAACGTAAAAGGATTGACAACGGTGCAAAATATTAACGGAGGGACTAACGGTGCAAAAAATGAGGACTAATGGGCAAAAAATATTAACGGAGGATTAACGGTGCAAATAACTTAATGGATAAACTAACGGCCATCCAATTTAGGGACTAAAAGGGTGACAAGTTTCCAAAATTAGGGATGTCTGGTGTACTTATTTTGACTTAGGGACTAAACTTGCAATCCGTGTAAACCACAAGGACTATCCGTGTAATTTTGTCTTTTCCATTTCTTGATTTCAAAAATAATATGTTATTCCTCCGTATCTCTAGTAATTAATTATATTACATTGAATTCGTTGTTGTTTGCACAAATCACATGGAGGGATGGAGAAAACCCGAACTTGAAAGGAAAATTCGAAACCCGAACTAATTGAGGCGGGGGCATGCTTATCGGGTTATGGGGCAGGTTTGGGGAGGGGAGCGGGGAATAATATCCCCGCCTCATCTCGCCCGAATAATACATACACATAGGGCTGAACAACGGGTCAAACCCGACCCTAACCAACCAAACTCGACCCGACCCGAAAACCGAATAACGGTAAAACATAAACCGAGAAAAAACTATCAAAACCGAAATTAAACCCAATAAGGTTGGTTTTTCGGGTCGGGTCCGTTTGGCTATTTCGAACCGATTAAGTGTGTTTTGATCCGAAGCGATTAAGACCGAAATAACTATACTAACCGAAAACCGAACCGAATAAGGTCGGTTTGGTTATGTTCGGCCCAGTCTCAGTCGGTTGTTGGTTTGGGTCTTCGGGTGATTTGCTCAGCCCTATATACACATATACAAATATATTTGTACTTATATATATAGTTTTTTTGTTAGTATTTACGTAATATACAAACAATTCACTAATATTGTTAGTTTTCATCTTTGTATGATTGCAAAATTGTGTTGTTTAATGTCATATTTTTAATTTTATTATAAACATGGTCTTATTGGCTTATGTATATTTATCATATCTTATTAGAGTTTATATCTTATAATTACATTTTTAGTATAAAGTTTTTGGATCATAATTAATAAGAATTATCCTTTCTCTCTACATCTATTTACTCTTGTTCATTACTTTCATAATAAGTTATCAACACGAAGTTTACTTCAAACAAAAAGAGGTAAAGAATTTTCAAGTTGTATTTTATTAATGTCTATTGTAATTTACAAGAACAATAAATGTTACTAATTACATAAAGAGAATTTTATTTATCTTCATATTAATCTTTTTATGTTAATCTCTTAAACTCTCTTAATACTCCATAGCTAACAAGAACGATAAAAGTTATATCGTGCTCAAAAAGAGAATCAAAAAATCTTTATTTTTCACAAAATAATGCAAGTAGAGCCCACATGTTTAATAAATAATTGAAAACATATAAAGGTCAAGGACCTTTTCCCTACATTCCACTAAAACATCAAATGACCACCACTCCAAATTCATTTGTACTGTAATTTACTTGACATCGATCAATAATGCTTTGCTTTTCTTGAATTATTATTATTTATGGCTTAATATTTCTTCGATAACGTCCACGTCTGTCTTTTAATATTGATATTTAATCGTGGTTGTTAAGACCTATAAGGTATCAAAAGAAATAATTTACACAAGTCATGGAAACTTATGGCACGTTGATGTGGCGATAATTGTTAGATGATAAATATGGCCCAAGCCCGGTGTGGGGTTAGGGTCTATTAGGGTTTATATTTTATAAATATCGTTCAATAATAAAGTGATACTTACGGGGTGTTAGATGATAAATATGGCCCAAGTCCGGTGTGGGGTTAGGGTCTATTAGGGTTTGTATTCTATAAATATAGTTCAATAATAAAGTGATACCTACGGGGTTTTATCATTATCTTACATGATATCAGGCCATTAAGATCCACAAAACCCTAAACCTTCCGCCACTTTAATCTTCCGCCGCCTCCGGCCGCCGGCTACGCGCCGGAGGTTCGGAGGGTTCGTTTTGAACCTTAACATCTGTCCCAATCAATAAAACACTGATCCGCATCTTTGATCTTTAACTACACGTGAATTGTTCTCTTGGTCAACAAATCAATCTTTGTCAATGTTGACATATATTATCTCGTGTTACTTTGCTACTGCGAGTTCACTTTTTATTCCAAAACTCGGCTCGTTTGGTTCGCAGAATGTTTTTGACGGAATTGGAATCTGTTTAAGGAATTGGAATGTGAAGGAATGGAATGTTATAAATTGAAATCCTTAGGATTTAAAATCTGACGGAATTGAAATTTGCAAATACTAGCGCATGTTTGGTTGAAAGAAGGAAATGAGTAAAAACAATTATATTAAAATATTTAAAATTTAATTTTTGTTTAAGATTAATAAACTAATATTATTTAACAAATAAATTACTTATCAAATAATAATAATAATTTTTTAAATAATAATAATAATAATAATAATAATAATAATAACTTTCAAAATAATAATAATAATAATAATAATAATAATAATAATAATAATAATAATAATAATAATAATAATAATAATAATAATATGAATTCCTTGGAATTGTAAACAATCCTCTCATATATGTCATGGAATGTTGAATTCCATATATATGGGATTTTGAAGGAATTTGATCCATTCCGTTTGCCAACCAAACACAGTAAGGAATGGAATTCAGATTCCAGATTCTCTGAATTTGTCAACCAAACACGTTATGAAATGGAATTGAATTCCAATTCCACCAAAATCTTTAGGATTCCGCCGAACCAAACGGGCCCTAAACAGCCATTAAGGAAAGAAAGGGATCTGCTTGTGAAAGAAAGAAGTAGGCTCGTGTTATTCTTCACGTAACTTTGCTTGCATTCTTTAATAAATAAAAGAAAAGAAGCACAGAAGTAAGCAAGGTTTGGATACGTTTTTGTTACGAGAAGTGCTAATCTTTTTGGGTATTAAAGAAGATAATGTTTAGGATTAAATAAAAAAAAATAGTTGTTTTATTTTTTGTTTGTTAGTCGATTATTCGTACGGCTTTGTTACCAGTCGACTAAAGTTGATCGTTGGTACCAGTCCCTAAAGTCGATCGTTAGTACGGTTGTGTTACCAGTCAACTTAGCCGACCGTTGGTACCAGTCGACTAAAGTCGACCGTTGGTAGGGTTTTGTTACGAGTCGATTAAGTTGTTTTTATTATGTTAATGTTTTTCTTTTCTTTGCTAGTTTACTACTTCAGTCCGAGCTTTCACGATTTCGCCGCTCGGACTGCGAGGGAGTGTTAGATGATAAATATGGCCCAAGCCCGGTGTGGGGTTAGGGTCTATTAGGGTTTGTACTCTATAAATATCGTTCAATAATAAAGTGATACCTACGGGGTTTACATTATCTTACAATAATGAACACGATGATCATTACACCCAGCCGTAGTAGACTCGTTGTATGTTTTATATATATTGTTTGTTTCATGAATAACAACAGACTAGCCGGCCCACCATGTCTTACTTGTAATCGGAGGTCACAGTCACTCGATGATGACGTATAGTCTACACCGGGTCATGAACCCGTTTGGTAAACAATACCCACACTCAAGCCCACTACGCGTGGGCCAGTTTCATACTAATTGGACTACCAATTAGACGGCTTTGGCCCACGAGGCCCAAGCCCAACGATTATTTAGGAATGTGAATAAACGATATCTCCTAATTATAGGATGTATATCAAATACCCGCGATACGCGGGATATACCAAGGTTTGCGGAATACGAAACCAACAAGGATTCGTGTCTATATATAGAGGGCATTATAACTCTCACAGAGGTACGACTTACAAACCCTAACTCTTCACAACCCTAAAACACGATTACTTACTCTCACGCCGGAGGATAATCGGGGGAGACAATCCCTCGATAAGCCTAACGGTGTTTAAAAGAAAGAAAAGTAAAGAAAATGAAATAGAAATAAAAAATTGTATTTAGGAATATCAGATAAAAAATAAAATGACTGAAAAATAAAAAGGGATTTAGTCGTTAAATAGCAATGTACTTTTCCAAATGTACCGATTTGGTACATGAACTTTAAAAAAGTTGTAGAAATTGAACGATCTTTCATAAGTGTTCCAAGTTGGTACGTGATGATGACGTGTCATGTTATAAATGACGCCACGTGTCAGAATTTCAGGTATGACACGTCACCATCACGTACCAAATTGAAATACTTATGAAAGTTCCTTACGTTTCTACAACTTTTTAAAATCCAAGTACCACCAAATCAGAACACTTAGAAAAGTACATTGCTATCATTCGACCCAATCCTAAATATAAATATAAATGATTTGACTTTATTTTTCCTTCTCAAAAAAATAGCATAAAAAAGATTCCTCACTTTGATGATGATATGATAAACCCTAGCTAATCCCACAAGTCAAAGATAGAAAGAACAAATAACCAAGTTCATTTTCTATCCATTTTCTTCCCCATTATTATCTTATCACTAAATAATCATTTCAATCTTATAAACCATTAATTAATGCATCATCAAACCCTGAATCTCCAAATCCCCACACCACCCAATTATGCTTATCCAAAACACTCATCATCCTTAACAACACAAACCCCTAAATTTAATCTCAAACTTAACCCCCATTTTAATAGCAGTCATGTAATTAGTTGCAAAAGCTATGGAATTGAGGTTTCTGTTTCGGATAAAAGGCGAAATAGTGATGTTGTTGGTGTTGATGTTGTGAAGGGTGAGAAGGAATATGATGTGGCAACACTTGGGAATTTGTGTGTTGATGTTGTGTTGAATGTTAGTAAGTTGCCACCTTCCGGGTTTGATGAAAGGAGGGCGTATATGGAGGAGTTGGCCAAATCGCCTCCGAATAAGGTGGTTTCGTTGTTTTTAATGTTTTTTCGGATACCAAAATGTAACATACTTTATTTATGTTTGTTTAGGTAGCATATTTCATTTTGACAGAAATTTAGT
>LBNU01022985.1:5629-28953 GCA_014162995.1 Artemisia annua
AATCCAGTCCAAGACTACGGCACTATATGGAAACTTAGTGGCATATAGACCAGTTCAATCTGCTATATCAGGTTAGGCATCACTCAAATAAGACTAATCACACATATGCATTCATCAATATATGTGATGTTTGTTTGTCGAGGTCATTTCTGATATTGGTGAAGCGGTGATAGTTGATCAAGTGCTTCGCATTGGCTCTAGTCATGAAGTGTGTGTATTCGCATGTAAGTTTGATTTCCATATCTTTCTCTGATTCAACTGGAGTTCCTCCATTAGTAGATGAACGTGTTTCCTTACATGGGCCTTCAGCATTTTTCTAACATCCAACACTGCGAAAGATTAGGATTTGGTATGCTGTGAAGGATGTAACTCATGGCATCGTCGCTTCCTTATGAAGAATTTGTTTCCAGCAGTGAGTGCGTGTTTCAGGTAAAGCTGTTGAATGACTCAGGTCTTAGGTGGCAACACGCATTGTCAATTAGCAGGACTAGTGTTGAGAGTGGTACAAAATCGGACCGCCTTCCATGAAACCTCCTAAGGTATCTGCCATGGGGTTTCTTGAGATCAAGAAATCTAAGGAACCGGCTTGACGCACTGAACATAGTTACCCCGGTGTCAACATTGTGGTGTGTCAAGTGAAGCGCTGCTTCATGCCTTGATTGTTGAGTAGGTATGACTCACCCCACATCTCGATCAAAATTCTCAACACTGGTCTTTATCTGTATATGCATTGTGCACGCTGAGATGAATATAAATCAATAAGGTTAATGGTACTAAGACAGGTTGAGGATTTGATATTAATAGATTCCATTCATTTTTGGCATAAGTGTATATGGGCTGTTTTCAAAGAGGATAGAATAATTCATTATACATGACATCAATAGACATGCCATAGAAATCTTTGAAAAATAGTGTGCATTATTATGTTGATTATATTTCAGGTTTTTGTTGTTGCTTTTTGCATAGACGAAATTGTTCGCGTTGATGATTCATTCCGTTCGTTATTGCTTGATAAGGTTTAAAGTAGGTTTATTACCGAGTCAAAGATAGGTTTGCCTGAGATCAAGTCTGATTCTGAAAAAATCTTGTGGTTTTTGATCTTGCTATAATAGATCGTTATGGTCCAAATTACCAGAAATATACTCACTTGAGAGGCTTTAATTCTTCCCAAAATAAATCAACACAAATTTAGTACATTGTCGTAATAATCTAACATGAGTGGTATTCCAGAATAGATATAGATAATCTTGTTTATATAACGTCCAGGTAATTCTTATCGATATAAGATTACATGTCCGAAAGATTCACCCACTAAATACATAACAAGACAATCTAAAACGATCATCCTCGATAATACGATTTCGCTTCTCAACAGCAATACTATATTCTTATATGCATGTAATTCCTTTAAACTTCTGAGCAAATGTTTGGACGACAATTACTCGAACCCCGATTATTGTGTTTCTCATAAAGAACCAATTCTCACCAAATAAGTTTCGATGTTATATAACTGAACCATTATTAATACACTATACAAATTAGAACAGATTTATCACTCTCTTGTTAAGATTTCGACAAACATAATCAATTATGAGTCATCGAATTCATAATGAAGTTGAAAGTTTCTCATAACCTATCCCAGGTATTTCGACCTAACAATGTATCCAAGTTCAATTCGGGATATTGATCAGGTAATGAACACGATTACTATACCAAAGGAGAGTTCGATAATGATAGACTTTTCTTGTTACATATACTTCTAAGTAGACATTATAAGCACTAGAGTAGAAAAAAAATCACACAATAAACGTTAAGATAATATATATTTGCGAAAAACAAGTTTTACATTCGATGATAAATAATAGTATAGTTAATGTTGCGAGAATAAATATAGGGTGTTTTGTTATTTAAAGCCTTCTGCTCATAATCTATATGCCGAGATCAACGCATGATGGGTATTAATTTTGTGTGACAAACAGCAAAGCCTAAACGAGTTTTTTATCCAACGATATACTAGTAAACAAGAGGTATGATCGATATAAATTGATGATTATGCTTTAATGATAGGATTTGCAAAACTTGAAGCTTTTTAACTACATAGCAATATAGATAGATTTACGATATAACAAGTACAAATTTTAGTTCGAAATAGAAATAAGAAAACATAAATATATATTGAAACTTTGTTGTTGGAATATGGTTTGGTTCTTAACCAAGTTTGGTAACAAATATTGGGTAAATTTTTGAGGAAGTCCCATTTGTCCCATGCACCTTGCGCCACTCATGAAGGGTAGCTTGTCATACTTGCACTCTGATTTTAACGGGGTAGTTTAGTGCATGTAGAGTAAAACAAAAGAAGCAAGAATGTTCCACTTTATTGTATTTTCATACGAGATGAAGCAGTTACAGAGACGTGGTTACCTGGGTTCGTTATAATCTACAAAAAAAAAAAAATAAAAAACTACACAGCAACATTCTTCTATAGCGTAATTGATACCACATATGTTAGTGTATCACCATAATATAATATGATAAAAATAAAACAACAATAGTATTCATAAACATCAAATGAAAGTTAAAGTAGAGATGAGAAATACTGGAACTTGTGAATTATAACGATCAATATGAATCTTTGTTTAATGAAGAACCAGAACAAGAAGTTTTCTCTTATAGATGATAGTGAATAATTAATCACAACAAAATAATTTCTAAAAGTAGTTGTAGTATATACATTTGGTGTGGTCCTAATTTACCAATAGGAAGATGATGATTACATAAGGTTGGCTAATCACTCCCTTCTATCCCTAGTCAATTCTGATTTAATAAATATAAAAAGAGTGGCTTTTCAAGCCAGTCTTGAGACAGTCGGTTATTGGACTCGTCTTATAACCATACGAGTATTAAGCTAAAACGTAAATAAAAGTGATAATACTAGCAACCTATTACATTTATTGAAATGACCGAGACTTGACTGAATAGTTGAAAACTATGATCCTAACAATAACCAAAATTGTATCTAAACCAGCGGTGGTTCGTGGGAGTTTGGTGATAAAGTTCATTGTAATTCGTTCCCATTTCCAAACAGGAAGGTCAGGTTGAGTAAGTAATCCAGATGGTCGTTGGCATTCTGCCTTGACTCTTGAACATGTTAAGCACCTTCCGACATACTCGGCGATGTCGGCTTTCATGTTTGGCCACCAATACAGTTTCTTGAGGTCATGGTACATTTTGTTGGCTCCAAGGTGAATGGAGTATTTGGATTTATGTGACTCGTGCATGATGAGGTCTCGAATACCTCCAAAATGTGGAATCCAACTTCTTTCTCCAAAACACAAGGTTCCGTCGGCTCGTTTCACAAAACCATTTTTACTTTCTGGGATACCATAGATCTTTTCATCAGGTCGGTTCTCTTCTTTAAGAGCCTCAGTTTGAGCCTGCAATATTTGTGTGGCTAGTGGTGAACAAATCGTCATTCCTAATGATCGTACTCGTAGGGGTTTAATATGTTCCTTCTGGCTTAAAGCATCGGCCGCGACATTGGCCTTTCCGGGGTGATAACGGATTTCGCAATCATAATCACTAAATAATTCCAACCATCTTTGTTGTCTCATGTTTAGCTCCTTTTGGTCAGGATATGTTGTAAGCTTTTGTGATCGGTGTACACCGTACACTTCGTACCGTAGAGATAATGTCTCCATATCTTGAGAGCAAAAACTACTGCTCCAAATTCCTAATTATGTGTCGTATAGTTTTCCTCAGTCTTCTTANTCGGCCACGACATTGGCCTTTCCGGGGTGATAACGGATTTCGCAATCATAATCACTAAATAATTCTAACCATCTTCGTTGTCTCATGTTTAGCTCCTTTTGGTCAGGATATGTTGTAAGCTTTTGTGATCGGTGTACACCGTACACTTCGTACCGTAGAGATAATGTCTCCATATCTTGAGAGCAAAAACTACTGCTCCAAATTCCTAATTATGTGTCGTATAGTTTTCCTCAGTCTTCTTAAGTTGTCGTGAAGCATATGCTATAACCTTGCTTTGTTGCATCAATACAGCACCTAGTCAGTGGTGTGATGCATCGCAATAGACTACAAATCCATTATTTCCTTCGGGTAGTGCTAGTATGGGGGCTTCACAGAGCTTTTGTTTAAGGAGTTGGAAAGCTTTCTCTTGTTTCTCTCCCCATTCATACTTTTTGTCCTTTTGTGTCAGTTCCGTTAAAGGCTTCGCGATCTTGGAGAAATTTTCAATGAATCTCCTGTAGTACCCAGCAAGTCCTAGAAATTGCCGGATTTCCGTAGGGTTGGTAGGAGATGACCACTCTTTAACAGCTTTTATCTTTGCGGGATCCACATGAATGCCCTTGCTAACAATGACGTGTCCAAGGAATTGCACGCTCGAGATCCAAAACTCACATTTTGAAAATTTTGGGTACAATTGTTCTGCCTTGAGTAGTTCAAGTATGGTTTTAAGATGTTGGGCATGTTCTTCTTAATTGCGAGAGTAGATGAGAATGTCATCTATGAACACAATCACGAACTTATCCAAGTATGGTTTGCATACCCGATTCATTAAGTCCATAAATATTGCTGGTGCGTTAGTTAAACCGAACGGCATCACTTGAAACTCATAGTGTCCATAGCGAGTTCTAAAAGCGGTTTTCGGAATATCTTCTTCCCGAACTCTCAATTGGTGATATCCAGACCTTAAGTCAATCTTTGAGTACACACTTGACCCTTGAAGTTGATCAAATAAATCATCGATGCGTGGTAGTGGGTATCTATTCTTCACGGTCAGCTTGTTTAATTCTCGGTAATTGATGCACATCCGAAATGATCCGTCCTTCTTCTTGACAAACAATACCGGAGCTCCCCAAGGTGAGGAACTCGGGCGAATGAATCCCTTATCCGCCAGTTCTTTTAGTTGTTCGGATAGCTCTTTCATCTCGGAGGGTGCTAAACGGTATGGTGCTTTTGCCACAGGTGCCGCTCCTGGCACTATGTCTATTTGAAATTCGACTTGACGAACGGGTGGAAGACCAGGTAAGTCTTCGGGAAACACTTCGGGAAAATCTTTCACTACAGGTACATCCTCAAGTCGCTTCTTCTCCGACTTATCCTCAGTTATTTGGGCCATAAACACTTGACATCCGTCGTTTATGTACTTCACCGTTCTAATAAACGAGATAATTCCAAATCGGTTCTTACTTCTATCACCTTGCACCACGAGAGTTTTGCCTTCTAGTGGTATGTGAACGGTTTTCTCGTCGCAAACTATCCGGGCATGATGTTTTGATAACCAATCCATCCCAATCACGACGTCGAAACTACCAAGTTGAATGGGCATTAAGTTTATAAGAAAAGGTTGGTTCTGCAGGGTTATGGTGCAACCTAGTAGTACGGTGTTAGTGCCTACTAAGATTCCATTTGCCATTTTGATCTCATAAGTGATATTTAACTTAGTTGGGGCAATGTTTAGCAATGAAGCAAAAGTAGTATCTACGAAACTACTATCAGCACCCGAATCAAATAAAACTTTTGCACTATGTTTGATTTATTAAAAACGTACCCGTGATGACGTCAGGGTTCCTTAGTGCATCCCCATATCCCATCACGTATGTTCTTGCACGTGCAGGGTAATCAGCATTCCTGTTAGTGCATTGACTCTTGTAATGCCCCTTTTCTCCGCAACGGTGACACACTACGCTCACAGGTTGTAAGTTTGCTCCGGTGGCTTTGCAATCAGTGGTCTTGTGCCCTATCTTTTGGCATTTTCCACACTTGGCGATACAGGGGCCAGTGTGGTGCATCTTGCACTTGTTGCACAGAGGTTTGTCACCAGCATATCCTGATGTAGTCACATATGCCTTGGCAGCTTCCTGCCTATGATTTTGTTTGTGGTGATGAGCATTNGGTTCCTTAGTGCATCCCCATATCCCATCACGTATGTTCTTGCACGTGCAGGGTAATCAGCATTCCTGTTAGTGCATTGACTCTTGTAACGCCCCTTTTCTCCGCAACGGTGACACACTACGCTCACAGGTTGTAAGTTTGCTCCGGTGGCTTTGCAATCAGTGGTCTTGTGCCCTATCTTTTGGCATTTTCCACACTTGGCGATACAGGGGCCAGTGTGGTGCATCTTGCACTTGTTGCACAGAGGTTTGTCACCAGCATATCCTGATGTAGTCACATATGCCTTGACAGCTTCCCTGCCTATGATTTTGTTTGTGGTGATGAGCATTTCGGTGGTGGTGGTAGTTACGGTTGCGTTCATTACCAGTATTTCTGCTACTGCCGTGCAGGACAATCCTCCTATCATCACTCTTTTGCTTGTGGTCATTATGTCCCACAACAAACTTCCGCTTAATTTCCCGATCCAATAACCTTTGAGCTATTGTCATTGCCTCATCAAGTGTTGAGGGTTTCGAGGCGGTAACATTTCCTTCAATACTTGGAGGTAATCCTTCAATGTACTTTTCCAGAGTTTTATCCAATTCAGTCACAACTCCTGGGAACAGTACAGCTAATTCCTGGAATCGACGATTATAGGCCCTCAGTTCAACTCCTTTCACCATCAAATAGTGAAATTCATCCTCCAATTTCTTGATTTCAGACCTTGAACAGTATTTCCTAAGGATTTTCTTTTTAAATTCAACCCAAGTGATCTGATAAGCTTCTTTGGTTCCCATACTTTGTAATACAGAATTCCACCATGATTGAGCTTCATCCAAAAGGGTTCCTGTTGCATAGGTTACCTTACAGTTCTCGGGGCAACACTTCTCATAAACACAGTTTCGGAACATTCAAACCAACAGGCAAGAGCAGTTGCTCCTTCAGTGCCCTTGTAGTAGGTGGGTTGACAACTCATGAAATCCTTATAGGTGCACTTTCGTGGAATGATAGTTGCTGGTTCATCAGCAGTTTCACTAGCATTGCTGGAGCGGTTCAAAGGTGTAGGTTGGTTTCCGAGTGCAGCAGCCAGACCTTCAGCAATCATTCTCCGGATATCTTCCGGAGTCAAAGGTGGAATTGATCCTGATGCTGGAGTGGGTGCTGGTGTTGGTGTTGGAGTTGGTTCAGGTGAAGCAGCTGTTCTCCTTGTGCGAGGCATTTTCTGTCAAGATCAACAGAAATGTAAGTTTAGTTTTCCATGCTGGAATATCTCAAGCACAAGTTACATATCGATGATGTTGTTGTTACGTGTAATTACATCGTTTGTGTTTATTTTTCCCCAGGTCTTTATTTTACCACTTGGTCGTGAAATTACTATGGCATACAATGATTCATCGTCAACAAAAGCTTGGCTTGAAATTTCATACTTATATCCCCTTTTACTTGTTGTTTTTCCGAAACCATCTTTGTTAAAGTTTTCTTTCTACGTAAAGAACCATAATCTTCTTAGTTATCACAACATGTTTGAACATCATTCGCACATACATGCACATAATATTTCCGTTGTTGGCAATATAGTCACCTCATGTTTGAATACAATTCACAACACACATGGATAAGATCATCACTACATGTTTGAATACCATTCACAACATATGTTAAAATCAACCACGAGAATGTAAATCAACATGGGAAATGTAGTAAAACGAAATACCATAATATACATTAATACTTTGTCCATTGTTGTTCTAAAGAAACAAAAGAAACACACAAACATCACAAGTCACTTATTAAGTTACATATTTTTTTTGGCATAGTTCGTCCCATACTAAATAAAACACATGATTTTTATCTTCATTCCTGGTGCCTTGCTTGCTCCTTGATCATGGCAATCTCATCCATCAGGGCTTGAATCTCCCATCTTTGGAATTCATGAACTCCCCTAATTCTTGCTTCCAGTTCTCGGAGTCGGTTCTCATAATACTCCGGTGGTGGTACAGTTTGAATGACACGGTTTGCTGCAGTGGTTGAAGATTCTCCAGTTTCATAAACTCTTGGGGAAAAACCTGGAGGGTGAGAGGGAACATTTCCTGGGGGTACCATCCCTGGGGAAAAAGGTGCATCCGGGAATGTTTGAGTAAGTAAGTTGAACCAAAAGTCTGGCTCAACCCGTGGAGGTGAACATGGTGGAGATGGTGGGATAGCTTCATAGTGTTCCGGTGATGATTGTGGTGATGCTCCAAAAACATCAAAGGGAGAACTTGGTGATAATCGTCAATACCTTCGACGAGGAGTATGGATATGTATCGGACCTGTAGGTGTCCTTCGGAATGGCCTTATGAAAGGCTCAGGTTCATACGGTTCAAGTATTCTAACCCTCCTTCCTCGGTAAACCCGATTGAATGGAGGTGGTGGTGGTAAAGTGGGTGGAGTTACCGTTCCTGGGTCAGGGGACCAACGCCAGGTTGACACAAGTCTCTCGTCAGCTAACGAAGAGTTGGAGTTGTCGGCTGGTGTTGTTGGGGTTACCAAGGGTGTAGTGGTGACAGGTGGGATCACTGACGAGGCAGTGTCTTCAACCTCAAATTCGGAAGAGGAGGTAGTGTGGTGTGAATGGGTAGACATGGTATTACTGTAATAACCCGATTAATAGTAACATAAGTTGCTAATCTAGCATTTAGCACAATATTTATATAACAAGTGTAACATTTCTAATTAAACGTCGTAGTTGAGTAGGCATGGAGGGCTCGCGGTGGTGTGGTGTAATAGGTCCGTTTAAAAACGTAATTATAGTCCAATGTTTGAAAATACATTTGGTTCTCTATAACCAGGGCTCTGATGCCAATCTGTAACACCCCCAAAATTTAGTTTACACAGCGGAAGACTTAATTGGGTGTTACGTAGAGGATCACAGTCATAATTATAGAAAACGACTCAAAGAGACATTTTTGAGTTCATTTTATTGAATTCAAATGCAAGGATGTTCAATGTTTAATACATCACATTATTAATTGAAAATGACTGTTTGTGAATATTACACCACCGACACAAAGGTCAAATGCCCACTCCATGCCTCCTGAGCTTGCTTCAATTACCTGAGATACATGCTAAAAGTCAACAAAATTGTTGAGTGAATCTATAGCGTTTATATTTAAAGCAGATGAACACATTTTCAAGTATTTCATAAGTAAATAGTAGTTTGTTCCGTATGCATATTGCCATAAGTCTCATGAACACAACGTTAACAAGTATGCGAGCTATCGCAATGACATCAACACGGTGTAAGGTGCTCTTGGTGAGAAGTTTGCCAGTTCTCCTAGGTGTGTCAAATAATAGTGCATTTGTCTACCAGGTGTGGGCTAGAACAAATGGGTCTGTCAAGCACCAATAGATCTACTCACAGTTATTTGCGTTCACTCGCAAGTGACTAAGGTTCATGATAGAAGGGACTTTCAAGTTGGCGTGTGTCTTATGCAATAGTTGTATAGCATACCATAGTGAAAATAGTTGTTCAAAATACTTGTGTTCATATAGTGTAGCATGTATCCCACCCACATAGTTTGCAAAACAAGTAAAAAGTGTGGGACTAAAGACTCACCTCAGATGAGTGGTGTATGTAGGCAATCAAGTAATGTTAAGTGTAACGGGTGAATGGCTCCAACACGCAACCTGGATAATATGAGAAACCTTAGTTTCCTGTAGTGGTGTGATTTGTATTTGAGTAATGCCTCAAGTGCCAGTTCTCCTAGGTGTGTCAAATAATAGTGCATTTGTCTACCAGGTGTGGGCTAGAACAAATGGGTCTGTCAAGCACCAATAGATCTACTCACAGTTATTTGCATTCACTCGCAAGTGACTAAGGTTCATGATAGAAGGGACTTTCAAGTTGGCGTGTGTCTTATGCAATAGTTGTATAGCATACCATAGTAAAAATAGTTGTTCAAAATACTTGTGTTCATATAGTGTAGCATGTATCCCACCCACATAGTTTGCAAAACAAGTAAAAAGTGTGGGACTAAAGACTCACCTCAGATGAGTGGTGTATGTAGGCAATCAAGTAATGTTAAGTGTAACGGGTGAATGGCTCCAACACGCAACCTGGATAATATGAGAAACCTTAGTTTCCTGTAGTGGTGTGATTTGTATTTGAGTAATGCCTCAAGTACAAAAACAATATTAAACATAATATTGTCTTGTCTTTATGGGTGATGATGATGAGTCGTGTTAGACTCAGGGTGTTGAGTTTTCAGTTCTTGATCTTGGTGAAAGTGATGTATGAGTTTGATTAGTGAAAGGTGATCTTTTGTTATCTAGTTAGTTCTCAATTATTTACTTCTTGTAATTAATATTATTACAATAATCATCTTTACTTAAGTTTGTGAAATTACAAGTTTGGTCCTTATACTTTATAAAGTTTACATTTTTAACCCCGATGTTTATAAAAATGACATTTAAGTATCTCAAGTTTATAATTATTTCATTTACAAATTTAATTTGTCAAATTTACAGTTTTGACACTCTTTTTCCAATATTTACACTTTTAGTCCTTGTACTTTCAAAGTTGACACTTTTAGTCCTTATGAAATGTATATTTATACTTTTAGTACTTATAATATCAAATAGGTCAACAAATGACAAAAACATTTCAAAGATACTGTTTTGACACCAAGTTTACAGAATTTACAGTTTTGGTCCTTGTATTTTAGGAAGTTTGCAAAAGTAGTCCTTTATATGTAAAATGTTCATTTTAGGTCCTTGTAGTCTCAAATTTATACAAATGACTCAAAATAACTTATATTTACTATTTGTAACTTTAATTTGTAGAAATTATAGTTTACACCCTTAGTTTGCATACTTGATAGTTTTAGTCCTTTAACTTTATATCTTTTGCATTTTTAGTCCAAAATAGCATTTTAGCTTATGACTTTATTTCAAATGATTTTTCAAATTCCAAGAAGCTTATAAAAGTGATGTGAGCTTATCAGTGAGCGTATTGGAGCTTAAAGTGAATTATTTAGCTTATTAGTGTGTTAATGGGCCTAACGTGAACTGTTAGGGCCCATTGAGTCTTCTGTGGGTCCAGTGGGTTTCCAACTGGTCCTAGTGGTTCTTGGGCATATATTGGGCCTTGCCAAAGTGAGCTGGGGTGGTCTTGGGCCATGGAACAGGCCAGAACCCATGGTAAGTTTTGATGGGCTTTAGCCCATTAAGGGTATGTTTGTGATTCAGTGAACGAACAAGGTAGCCAAGGATTGAGCTTGTGAGATAGCTTTAACAAGCTTGTGAGAGTGTAAGCTTAGGGTGACTTGTTTGTTTAGGTTCCAAAATAACAGCTTGAGCAAAAATATATGTGTGTTATTCGTATAGATAGTGAATAACGAGACCAAAGTAAAGTGGCAAAACCCTTGTAAAACACTTAGAATATTTTTAGGTGGTTTTCATATAGGTCTTGGCAACTTGTAAACGTGTAATATTCATGGTCTTAGGATTATGTTAAGCTCGTATAGAGTTCATTTACATATTCTTAGGTGTGTAGAGATGTGGGAGAGTGATTTTGTTAGGCTCAAACTTAATGAGACATGGGAGAATTCAAGTGAAAGAGTTGGTGATTTATTCGAATAGAAAACATAATAGTGAGATGAAAAACAAGCTAGGTAATGAGAGTTTGCTTATTACACCTTCAAAGGTGGGAAGTTTACGAGCTTGTGGATGGCTTGTGAGGACTTGGGAGCTTGTGGATGGCTTGTGAAGGACTTGTGCTTCTCCTTCTTCTCGGTACAAAAGGCAACGATCAAGTGAGAGTTTGTGTGTGTGTTTTACGTCAGTTTTCTTGCATGGGAGTACATGCATGAGATAGGGACACAAGTTGAAGAGACAAAGAGAATATGGCAGAGGATGATGAGTAGATTAGGCCATAGGATAGGATGATTGGTTGTAAGTTGAGAGTTCCATGTGGTGTTTGGGTTCCGTTCATGTGATGACGAGGACTTAGGGTTCTAGAAAATTGATTTAATTTTGTATAGGGTGTGAAACGAGTGAGCAAAGGTTGTGGTGAGGTCTTAGGGTCTTTGTGAAGTCAAATGGTTAAGTGTGAATGAGTTTGGGGGTGTTTGGGTCGCAGAAACAATTAAGGGTCCGTTTGGTTTAGTAACGTGACCAAGTGACCACACAGTGATCGAGTTGTGGTCTAGGAGTGTCGAGATGAGTTATTGACTAGGTTTTAGGGTCTTGGGAGTCCCTTGGATGAATTATGGAGGTCGTGGTACACTTATGAGTTCATACGACATAAACGTGACCAAAAATATATTCGTATGTGGCAAATTATTGGTTGTGATTCTTGAGACTTTGGAATTGTGTTTGGCCTAGATAGAAATCCTTAAAATGTGTATTGATGGGTTTCCAAATGCTTTGGAAGGATTCAAAGGGTCTTGAGAGTGTTGTGGCAACTTATGTGCACGTTTTTATATATAACGTGCTATAGAAAATGAGATGGGGCTCGTTTGTGAATCATAAGAGTTGTGAGTTGTTTAGAAACACTTAGTGAGTCATTTAAGTGAGTTTGGAACACAATAGAAGCAATGGCAACTTGTTTTACACAATGTGACTTAAGTTGGGTACGTTTTAGAAAACACGTGACCTCGATATGCTTTGTCCTTGGTTCACTGTTCATTTATACGTATTAGGTTGAGTTGTGAGTTGATCTCGATTCTCTTGAGTGCATAGAATGAGATGGTGTGATTTGTTTCATGTGTTGTGTGTAAGAATCGCGACAACAAGGGCCAAACCAAACGTGTTTAGTCATTCGAATACGTATACTTATTTGTTATTATGTTGGGCCGTTAATGGGCTTGTGAGTTCCCTTGGCCCATTTGAGGTTTAAATGTGATCCGTGTGATGTTATGGGCTAGTGTAGGCCCAATGAGGGTTATGTGGCCCATTTGGTCATGTGGGGCCCACTCGGGTACAATATGGGTCCTACAATGAATATTTATTTATATTTAGAGGTTGTGGGGCCCACAGGGGTGTATTTCAGTTATGTGTGTGTTGTGGGGTCCACCAAGAGGGATGTGGGTCCCATAAATGTGTATTGTAATTCATATTTGTATTGTGGGGTCCACTGAGGTAGAAATCTCATATGTGGTTGTTGTGAGTGCAAGGTGTGGCACTTGTGATCTAAACTAATCCATAGTGGTGTTGTACCTTGTCCAGGTCATTGTGGGTTGCTTGTGAGCTCATTCAGAGTAGGTGTGAATCACATAGCACATAATGATTCAGAGTTGCATAGTGTAAACAAAAGTTTAAAATTTTGCCTAAAAATGGGTGTATGAGATTTTTAGCAGGATATTACAAATGTTATCTGAAATAGTTGACATGATATTGACTTGCACGGGATTTTACAAATCTATGATTTAAACCGAGAAATAGAATTTTCGCGGGATTTTACAAAATTAAGAAGAAACTGTGAGACAATAATAAATTGAATGTGTTATGACAAATTTGGTTTTGGTGAATATCTGTTTGGGAAAACATGCAGGAGCTCAGCAACAATTCTTCTCACATATGTAGAATACTTCACAAAGCATACTAAGTAAAGTAGTATAAGCTACTTCATCTTGAAGGTTGGCCTTATATCATCAAAGTACACGTTTTAAGTACACGTTTCTCCCCCAATGGTGGTTTCGAGCTCTCGGAAGCTCATTTGACGTGTACGACCATATACATGAGAAGTTCTTGTCTGAAGCAAACATCTTGAAAAATCATGAATGGTATTGAAGGATCGTAAAAGATTTTGCTTAGACTGTGAAGTATCTTTGACGTGCAGTAGCGTCGAATATCCTATGAGAATTGCTGATCACATCTCAACCTTCAAACCCATTAGCTAACAAACCAACCTCGTGTTCTGTCAGCTATTGTTGTGACCACTTGGTGAAGTAAACCCGATATACCAAACTTGAAAAATGAAGTAGAATTCCCCAAATTTGTTACTTAAGCTTGCACTGTTGTTGGAAGAACGGTGTAGAGAATTTTTTGCCCCATGCAAATCTCTATGTACTCAATACTATCCTGACAAAGTATGAGACATTCGTCACCTCTTGCGATTATCCACAACGTCTTCTGCATGTGACACTGAGTACTATAATGTAACTCCTTTAGGTGATAGTTAACCAGGTCTTCAACCATCCACCCTTACTATTGGTAACTAGATAAACCAAGTCTTCAACTTAAATCTTATGCACGAGCAAGTTATCATTGAGAGTCATGCATCCAACCAACCCCGACTTCCAGATAAAATAAGTACGCGCCTTTGTGAAACCCACTTCAATCTCAAATAAGGGATACCAAATAAACTTCGTGATCATCTCGTGCGGTGAAATACCCAAAAACTAGCCTTTTGACGGTTTAATGTGATGTAGTTTGATGGTTGAGTTTGTGATATGCCCTAATTCTTTAGATACCTCTGTAAAGTTTTGTATGTAAAGTTTGAAAATTAGGGTTTTGTATGAAAAGTTTTAACTAGATACCAATCATTTTGTGAAACCTTGTGAAATTTGCGAAACCAAACTACCACACTTTTCGCCAACATTGTATCAAAATATTATCCAATATATTTTATAAAAAAACAATCGGATGAGAATTTTTGTGTTCATTATCTTCGGCCAACCATTTCAGTCCAACTCATTTGTACTTCAAATCCAAACAGCCCATAATACATTGCAGCCCATCCCAATGTGTGTGATAAACATTTTAAGCCCAATTCATATAACACAGCACACGGCCCGTTTTATAAAAGCTCAAATCTAAAATCCTTAAGACACGGTTTAGTGCAAATAATAACACCTCAACCCTAAATACTTGGGTATTAATAACTCATTATCTCATATCTCAAACCCTAATCTCACACAATTAACAAAAAAATCTGCCCCCATCAACAACTACTATACTCTCTTTCATGCCAAACCCTCGAAACATAATACTTTGCCTCCTACCTAACATTTTCTCCCAACTCAGATCCATCGAATCTCCTTCTTCATCATCATAAAAATAGCTCTACTCACTTAATCATAACCGAAGACAATAAATCATATGTTACACACCCACTAATAGTCGTATCCTAACTTTGGCTTTATTTTCTTCTTAATCCGAGTCAAACACACTCAAGATAACCCTTTAAACGGTTTGTTTTCATGATGTACGAACCATACACGGACAACAAAGTTTCGAAGTCTTGATGTGGATATAGAACCCAAGTAGGTATTATTTTAATTGTATTAGTGTGATGCTTTGAACGAACGAAAGGTGGAATGAAAGCATGTTTGTCTTTGTTCTACCTTTATTAGTTTCGGATATTTTTAAGGAGTGATTCTCCAAAACAGATCGATGATGGCTATCTCTTTGGTTTCGTTTTAAAAACGAATCTTCAATCATAAAAGGAGAGAATCTGAGATCTATTTTTCTTTCATTTATTTTCATTTGAACGAACCAAGAAAAAGATAGTAACAGATTTGTTACGAATCTTATCTTTTGTTTCGGATATTAAAGAAGAAGCTTGGTCTTCAAATGGATCTATGATGATTCATGTTCAAAAGAAGAAAAATCTAAAAACAATTGGACCACAAGTTGAACGTTTCTGAGATCTTGTAACTTGTTTATCATTCAGTTTCGTTTCTAAGATCAATGATGAGTTATAGGATAGATATGGATTTGATTTACGTTTATCAGTTAACGAAAGTAGGAGAGGACATAACACCATTGTTCTTGTTCTTTCTTGGAGTCTTTTGATATTATTGAAGAAGTTTCACTTCACATGGATCAATGAGGATTTTTTCTTTCTTTTTGCTAAGATCTTTAAGGTCTTTATATCTTGTATGATTGAAGAAAGAAAACACTGAGATCAAGATTTATGCTTGTTGTTTGAGTCCGAATCTGAGATGGGGTTTGGTGTAGAATTTGGTTGTTGTTTGGACTTGGACGAGGCTGTGATATTCATTGTGGTAGTGTTAATTGTTTTGTTGGTTGATGTAGTTTTGTTCTGGATTTGTTTTGTCTCGGCTGAGATTTGTTCTTCCTTTTCAGTTTAGTTACTTGGCTAATGATGCAATCACAAGTCACTTAGAGTTGTTGGTATTTAGGTTTGTTGTTACTGATGTGATCGTTATAGTATAGTATATAATAACCAAGTAATTTCTCAACGAATAAGAAATTACTCGGGTCGTGTCTCAGTGAAGGTTAAATGGAAAATTGTTTATCGTGATTGATAAACCGTGTTTGTGAAAGGTGTAAAGTGAAAATAGTGGAAAAGAAATTCAAATTGTACAAAGATAGATCAAATAAAGCACAGAGTACAAGCTATTTATGCACAAAGATCTAAAATCTGAAAACGGAAATGCAAACGTGAAATGTAAAAACGTAACGTACAAAATAAAACGCGACTTTTATTTAAAAATGATCCTAAAAATGTGAAACAATTTTCTAAAAACTTTAAACAACTAAAAAGAATTTTGAGAAAAAAAATAAAAAAATAAAATAAAATATTTTTTTACTTTTTATTTATTTATTATGAATTAAAATCTATTTTTAACTATTTAAAAATGATTAAAAGTCTAAGAAATGGAAAAATGGTCTAAAAATACAAAACTATTTTTGAAAAATCTTATAAATCTGTAAACTATTTTTAAAAGAAAAATGAAAATTATTTTTGTATTTTTGGATTTATTGTGAATTTAAAATGATTTAAAACTAAGAAAATAGAAAAGAAATAGTAAAACTATTCAATTAATTTTGAAATTTTTATGGAAATTCTAAAATTATATTCTAAACCTACTGTGAGAAAAAGTTTTTGAAAAATAAGCACTGAAGTGCTTATTGGGCTTATAAACTGCTTAATACAAGTGCTTATTAATAAGCACTTGTATTAAAACTGAGTGAAAGCTAAAACACAGACTTTTTACACTAAAATAAGCTCAATGAAACTCAAATATGCCCAGGTGTTTCACAGATTGCAACAGAATTGGAAAATAAGCAATCACAATAAGCAAATGAAATAGCAACTAGTAATCAAAATAAGTCAATGACTAAGCAACAATGAAATCAACTTCTCTACACTAAATGAAACTCAGAATCACCAATTATGCATTGAAATCAATAAATCTACAATCTGGCAGTCCTAATGAAAGTTCAGCAAGAACAGTGCCTAACCCCTACTTTGAGCACAAAAATAAGCAATCTAATAAGCTATGAAAGGTGAGATTATGGGGGCAAAAGATTCAATACCCAGGATAGAACACTAAAACAGCAAAAGCCATAAATCTAAACAACTAATTGGAGTCCAATTGATCTCATGTTCAGCAAGCAAAATCATGGAGTGGTTGAAATATCTCAGCATATGCTGACTTTTTGTTTTGCAAAAGAACTTTGACTAAATTCAATTTAAATGATTTAAATCTAACAATAGATGTTTATTAAACTTGTTTAATCATGAAATTCTCAAACACAAGCACAAGAAGCACCAAATTATCCTACAGATATGAACAGTAAACAATTACACTAAGCAAAATTGAGAGATGAAGCTATTTTTGACTTTTGAACTATGAACTACCAATATTAAGCCATATTAAACCTATACTAACCTAAGGAATACTATTAGTGCAGGAACAATGACAAAATAACCACAAGAACAGCAAGTAATAAGCAGATCCAAACACCCCTGTAACTAAACTAACTCACTATAACTGTGAGATATAAGCTCATGTACAACAAACTAATGCTCAATCTACATCACATATCATCAACTAAGATCAAACCAACTAGCATAAACAGCTTGAACATATTAACACTTAGATTCACTGATTAGCTAAAATCACTGCAGATCATATATCAAAACCATAAGAACCAGCAACAAATGTGATCAAACAACATCAACTACAATCAACTATTACTGATTAACATACAACAATTATAATGGAACAGTACAACTCATGAATCAAAGTTCTATACTAATTATGCAGCAACTCTATGATCTAAACTATATAAAAGGAATGTAAAGCAAAATTGAGAACTTACAATTATGGATCTCAGCTCCCTGAGATCTTCCAGAGCTTGCCTACCACTGTGGATAGGCTTAAGGTATGCTCCAACCAGTTTCTTAACCAAATTCTTACCCAAAATCAATTTCCTCCCCTGCTCCTTTGTCTTTCTTTGACCATGAGAACAAAATCCTACTAACTGAGTATTATCACTTCAAATGCTACAAAAGAGAAACTTATAGAAAGCTTGAATAAGCTTTTGGAAACAAATTCAAGAGCTTCTGAAACAGTTTTGAATGCTAAAATTGAAACAGTTTGAGAATTACAATGTATTAAAGCTAGAAATTGAATTTTTATTAAAGAAATGAAAGGATTACAAGCTGGAATACAAATGAACTAACTGCAAACAACTCTTACAAGCTTCTTAACAACTAACCACTAAACTCTCTACTAACTAGCTCTAAAAACTACTTGACTAACTAACTGACTAACTCCCAACTTGTTGACACAGGGTCTCTATTTATAGCTGGTGCAAGGAGAGGTAGTCCGAAGCTTCTAGAAGTGGAATCTCCAATAGAATATACCTGCTAGATCCTTCATGATGCGTTTCCACCAATCACAGCTCTCCATTCCTACTTGTGACGTGTTACAGCCAATAAGCATCTTCCACGTGTGATTCCAAAGCTGTCATTCTCTGACACGGTATCAGGGGGTGGAGAATTGTCCAAAAAGCCCTTAATACGAGGTTAATTTGGGTTCAATTGAATTAGGGTTCTTGAACTGGGTCTGGTTTGGGGGAAAAGGGATGAAAATTGGGCGCGTGTGTTTTTTTTATAATAGTTTGTTTTGGCCGGGTTATAATGTGTTTGACTCAGGTTATTTAGGGGAAATGGGTTGTGGGTTAAAGGAGTGGGCTGGATGGGCTTTTGGGTTTTATAATTTTATTGGTTTTGGGTTTTATAGGTTTATTGGTTAACTTTTGGCAGATTTTGCTTATGAATAATTACAAGGACCAATTTTGTAGATTTCTGAAATTCAAGGACCAAATCTGTAAATATTCCCAAGGGACCAATCTTGGCATTTGTTGATACTTCAAGGTTGACTTTGACAAGTTAAGCTCAAATATAATCCAAACTCTTCCCGGGCTCGGCTCTTGAACACTCTTTCAAATCTCGTGCTCGTGTTATCGGGTTTTCTTGATTTTTGTCTAATTAACACATATCCGTACCTGCATTTTCAAAAACACAAAAACAAGTATATCTTTGGCATTCATTAGCGTTTTTGGTCTTTTTGATCTTAAATTGGTAAATAAAAGATATGTAATTTAATACATATCAAAATCCCCCAAACTAAGATATTGTCGTGTCCTCATGCAATGGGATTCAATCACGCTTTAGAGATAAATAATTTCATAGCTCTTTTTACTTAACTTTGAAAAGTTGCAAAATGTTCGAAAGAGATACGAAACCATTTATTTCCTTAAACGCCCCGTTTTACCATTTTCTTTGTTCCAACATTTATTACACTTATTACTTTTGAACTTTTCACAACTTATTCGGGTGACGGTGTATCGACTTTCATTATCTTGCAATAATTATTAAGTTCATCGAGTAGAAACACAATTCATAGAATAGTGACCAAAAGGATAAAATTCGTCATCCTTGATTTTTCACAAGTCCCCAAACTAAGCTTATGAACGAGATCACCATTTATTTACAAGTTAGATGTCAATACTACTCATCGTAGTTACTTGTGTAAAAACCCCTTGTTCCCAAATCTTAGTGTATCTAAATTTTTTTAAGTTAAGTTGAGAAATGAATTGCTTCATATATTCTCGTTCCAATATGAATTAGTCCGATAAAGATACCAAGAATTTCAACGCTAAGTAGTTAGTCATCTTCTCTTAAGAAGGTTTGCTCGAAAAATGAGGTCCACATCGAGGATATTGGATACATACAAAGACTTTGGAATACATCAAAATAGACATAAGTTGGAGAGTACCTTCACGTGCACCTCATGCGCCCGATCTAGGATCATTCGCATGCACCTCACGTGCTACCAACTTTAGTCTATACACTTAAGCTCATAATCCATAAATCTCAACATAAATCCTTATTCTTTCTTTTGATTTTTTCATTTTTTCATTTTTTTTGACTTTTCTTGATACTTTTTTNGTTGGAGAGTACCTTCACGTGCACCTCATGCGCCCGATCTAGGATCATTCGCATGCACCTCACGTGCTACCAACTTTAGTCTATACACTTAAGCTCATAATCCATAAATCTCAACATAAATCCTTATTCTTTCTTTTGATTTTTTCATTTTTTCATTTTTTTTGACTTTTCTTGATACTTTTTTTCACTCATTTTTTCTTTCTTTTTCTTGCCTTAGTAACTTCTCAACTCCGAACCTTCACGGTTTCAATCCAAGACCTACCGCCAACTGCTAAGGTTAGAATGTAGGATCCAAGGTCCGATCTCAATCCGAAGTCTCAAAGTACTTTAGCTCTACTGAATACCGGGCTTTAAAGGGTAGCTCCGAAACCACATACGTACAACTCAATACATCATAATACAATACAATACAACTCGAGACAATGGCGTGTATCCTTGATGTGTACCCAATTTTTCAAGCAAAGATTCTCTTAAGAAGATAAAGAACTAAATTTCGTCAAAACCGAAATATCTTTAATTATTTTACACAAGATATGGGGTGAAACAAGCTGATGGGAACAAAAGACCACAAATACCTTCGATGAGCTTTAAAGAGAACCACTACTCCACGTATGGCATCTAACTTCTAAATAAACACTATCATTTCTCGCTCTTCGCCTTTTTAAAGTTCTCAAATAATGAGACTTGCGAATACTTAGCCGATAATCAAGCCACGCATATTTAAAGTCAAATACGGAAACTTGCAAACTCTAATAAAAGAATTCGCGTTTTATAGCTCCTTATGTAAAATACTAGCGAAAGCTTTTAAGCTACGCATGTATAAAGTAATGTACAGGAACTTGCAGATTCTAAAAGAATAATTCGCGTTTTATAGCTCCTTGTGTACAAAACTAGCACAAGCTAATATGATCATCATTGGTTAAGGGAACAAGCTAGGGCTCAACACGCCCGATCAAGTCAAAATATTATTCCTACTCTCGCCAACAAGAAAGTCAACACGATGTCAAAACACNGAAGGACTTACCAGAGGTCTTGGAGGAGGAACCTTTGGATGCATGGTAACACACCACCATCACCACAAAGCATCATCAACAACAACAACAAGAGCAGCAAGAGCAGCAGCAGCAAACACCGCCGCACTTGGAAGAAAGTGCGGCGCACTTGGATGTTTGACCAGATATCTGGTTATGTTAAAACAATTTAAACAATTTCATTTGATGGTCTGTAACTAATGCCTCTGTTGGCATTTTAAACAATGTGTGATGGGAACAAAAACAATGGTACCGGGGGAACAAGCAGGAACAAAAACAAAAACAATATCTATAACTATATATATATATATATATATATATATATATATATATATATATATATATATATATATATATATATATATATATATATATATATATATATATATATATATATATATATGCAAATAATTTGCATATCTAGTACTAATACTAATAATAATATATCTAATCTTTTGATATTTATATTTGTGTGCTTGTGTTTGTTTGTTTTGTTTATGAATATGTGCAGGTTCGAATTTAGTACGAAGGCTTCAAATATGCTTCGTACAATTTTGCTGAGTTCGTCCTATAGTAAAGTAACTCATTCTCATTTCTCTATTTTATTTATATTTTGTCACATTGAGGACAATGTTCATATTAAGTATGGGGGGTGAGATAAATTGGAATGATTTTTTTAATAAAAACAGTTTTTTAAGGAAATGTGCGACGGTTTTGCAACATGGTGCGCCGCACTTATTATATAATTTTGAAAAAAAAAATAATCGAGTTAAATCATTTAAGCTAATTCGACTCGGAATTGATAACGTGCTAGCATATTCATAACCATTACCACTTAAATGTGAGGAATTTTCAGCCTAATGCCCTTATTAAAGGCTTGTTTCTTTGTTTATGAGTGTGCTGATGTTTTATTTATTCTAGAACTTGTGCTTAAAATCTTTACGAGACCGTTGTAAGATCACATTCGTGTGATATAAGTAATTTTAAATGATGAGAGGCAAACTTAGGATTTACACCAAATAGCCATTCAATAAAAATTATATAAGTAATCATATCGATTATCTAATTTCCAATATAAACCTTTTGTAGCGCTTATCTTTAGTGCTAGATACCACTAGAACAACATTTTGAGCCAATCTATTCGTTTCTTACATCCACTATAAAAAGTAAAGAAAAAAATATATACACTTTAGCCTTCCTAAACCTATGAACCTTGTTGGAAGTCCAAAGAAAAAGAAGAAAAAGAAATAATTACGGATTATGCTATTTTGAATGAAATGCGAAGGTTGCAAACTTCTAGTTTTGATTGAAATGGTATGTTTATCGTAAGTATGGGGGAAAACCAAATATTTCCCAAGAAAAGAAAAAAAAAGAGAAAAAAGAAAGAAAAAAAATGTACGAGGAAGAATAAAGTGTTAGCGAAATATGTGCCAAATGGAGATCGTTATTTTAAGAAAATGGACTTTCAACTTATTATTTTTCTGTTAGAAACAATTTCACTAAATAAATCCCATGTCTAAATCCATACCCATATTATTACCCTTAGCCTAACGTTATAACCTGAATAAAAGTCCTCTTTGATGAAATTTACTTGGTGCTTACGCCATGTCGGTGAAGTTTAGTTTTTTGTACAAGCCTATGGTAATTTATTTAACATGTCTAAGCAGCTGAGTGTGATTCTTTTATACCCGATATATGAGTGTGAGTGAATTATACTTTCCACCTTCGTGAGATGCTTAGTCGCGTTATTTTGGCTTATGATTTCTTGATAAGATAAAAATAAAAATATTTTTAAAGATTGCTTGAGGGCAAGCAATAGTTAAGTATGGGGGATTTGATAACGCTCTAATTATACATATTTATTCCATCGATTATATATCATTTATCTATTATATTATATAGAATATCACGCTATTTGTGTAGAATTGGTACTAATCTGGTTGCAGGATAGAACGAGAGAAGAAAGTCAGAAATACCACTAAAAAAACGATTAAATGACAAATATAAGAAAGGAGGGACTTGAAATGAAAATATACAAGTGTGAAAGACCCAAGTACGCCGGTCTTAGGACTATGTGCAGCGTACCTGCTTGGCGGGTAAAGGAAATTGAATATACGCGAAGTACGGCGCACTTTCTACGAAGTGCGGCGCACTTACCTTGACAGTTACAAAACAGAGTTAATGTTTGCATTCATTGTGAG
>LBNU01022985.1:29105-58509 GCA_014162995.1 Artemisia annua
ATCGATTATATATCATTTATCTATTATATTATATAGAATATCACGCTATTTGTGTAGAATTGGTACTAATCTGGTTGCAGGATAGAACGAGAGAAGAAAGTCAGAAATACCACTAAAAAAACGATTAAATGACAAATATAAGAAAGGAGGGACTTGAAATGAAAATATACAAGTGTGAAAGACCCAAGTACGCCGGTCTTAGGACTATGTGCAGCGTACCTGCTTGGCGGGTAAAGGAAATTGAATATACGCGAAGTACGGCGCACTTTCTACGAAGTGCGGCGCACATACCTTGACAGTTACAAAACAGAGTTAATGTTTGCATTCATTGTGAGGCCGATCACTTGTCCTCATTTACTGAATAGTGGAGTTGAATTAGGTCAAGTTGTGCTTATAATAGAAAGGTACGAAGTAGAGATAAAGGGGGGCAACACCAACGAGAAGTAGAGAAAGTATACCAAGATAGATTGGTGAACTCATACCAAGGTCACTATATCGAGGGTCGAGGTTGTGATTCTATTACTGTGACAGAGTGTAGAGAACGAGCCTAGAGAGTTATCTCTGTGAAATCAATTGTTCTTTCGTTGTAATCACTTTGGTACACTTTTCTACTTTGTCGAATTGAATTATGAAGTTTATGAAATTCATGTTGAATGTTATGAGTTTTGTTATTACAATAATGGAGTAGTCGTTATATGTTTATTTAGGTGAAATAGTTATATAGTTGTTTGCAATGTAATGTACGCTTGCTATTGATACTATGCTTAAGTTTAATTGATGAGATTATGCTTGGATCATTGTTGAATGTTTGATGTATCTCTGTGGTAGAAGTAGGTCGAAAGGGTCTGCCATTTTGGTATTATTTTAAGGTGTTTGTCTATTGCAACTTGGTGTTAACCTTGTAGAAATTGGTCGACAAAACATTTACCAACCCATCCATGATCTTGTTTAATGCCTTATCTCATGTCTAACGAACTTGATGAGGAAATTGGCTTATGTATACTTCTGTTATGAACCATTCTTAATGCATTTGATATATTGAGAATCATAGGTCGAAAGGGTTTCTTATTATGTTGGATAGTTATAAGTACGAGTGTTAACCATGCATCTCTTGCTTATATATCTTGTTCATGATTGCTTGCTTATCATTCACATGCTACTTCCATGTTTCTTAGCCTAAATAAACATATCTTTTAATCATATAAAACAATCAATCTAAATTGCTAGTCTTTGGATAAGTGACAATATAGGAACTTTACTTTAACACAATTGCTAAATTGGCTTTTCTACAATCTCTTGGGACGACCTGGTCTTATCTAAACCTTTGCTATAAACAGGGGTTATACTTTACCCATGTGTTTTATAAATTAATGAAAATGGTGAAATTAGTATTATAAATTTAAAGCTTTTGAAACACATCAGCAACGATGACTGTGACAAGGTGTGCCTTGGGCGTGTGAAGGAGTTCGCGTCTTTGCCAGTGCTAGTTGACATGTGTAAAGCACAAGGGTTTCTTGACATGGATATTTGCTACATGGGAGGTATGTGGGTTATGTTGAAATTTATGTCCCCTGAAGCATGTGTAAATTTTCGAAGCAATGTTGTGGTCCGTTCATGGTTTGAGCTATTTTTGGACTGGACTCATGATTTTGTTTGTAAAAAAAGGCTGATGTGGTTGGATTGTGATGGTTTGCCCGTTAGAGCTTGGAGCGCAGCCAACTTTTGTAAGCTTGCTTCTAAGTGGGGTAATATTGTGCATATGGATGGCGATTTAGGACCAACCTCAGCCACCACTCGGATATGCGTTGAAAGAGAGAGAAAGGGCATTATTGCTTAGGAGGTACCCGTTATGATAGATGAATGTATGTTTGTGGTTAGGGTGCGTGAAGTCTCGGGGTGGCTGCCATCTTTTAAAGAGAAATGTGTTATTTCCCAGGACACGGAACCGTCTTTTGAAGGCGATGCTATTGATCTTGTTGAAGAAGAAGAAGTTAATAGTGTTCGGTCCATACAAGAGGAGGATGATCTAGATAATTTACAAGACTCCGATCTGTTTAGTCTATCCGATATTATTCGTAAGGAGGCTCAATAGGCCAAATTACACAGACTGAAAAAGACTAATCTACACCCGGTGGTACCGTATGATTTGGAGGCCGACAAAAAAGAGGATAGTGTTGATGTCTCATTGTCGCACCCTCCGGGGTACACGAATGAGGGCCCCAATGATGATCGATATGTTACAATGGAAAGAGGCGGATCATGTGGGTCGTCTTTCTCACAGAGTGTGCAACAAATCCCGAAACAAGTTTCAGTGGTGGATGGTTTAGATGCCCTAATTGAGATGGGGATTGCTATAGGGTATAGTATGAAAGGATGTGCTCAGGATAAGCTAGATGTTATTAATAGTATCGGGCCAAAACCAGTTTCCCAATGAATTGTATCTCAGTTAATATGCAAGGCATCGGGAAAGTTGTGCAATAAATATCGGGTCAACTTTGGGGCTATTCAACAGACTAAGGCCTCTTCTATTGAGATGGCTATGGTTCGTTCTTTATGGGGCAACATGCATTTTGATTATTTGCATTCCAATGCGAGAGGTCTTTCGGGTGGTATTCTGGTTATCTGGGAACCAAACTTGTTCATCAAACAACAAGTTTTTGTTCATTCGAACTATGTTACCATCCAAGGAGTCTGGGCTTCTAAGAATGTGAATACTTTGATGGTTTCGGTGTATTTCCCTTAAGATTTGGCTGCCAAAAAACAGGTGTGGGAGTCTCTCCTTTGGCTTTTTTCTAGGACCGAAGGTGAGATTGTGGTTATGGGTGATTTCAATGAAGTCAGAGATGCCTCAGAGAGGTTTGGAACCTTGTTTCATGAACATGTTGTGCGTGATTTTAATCAGTTCATTGATGATTCGGCCTTGGTGGATGTTCCTTTGGGTGGTTTCTCATTCACGTGGTCGAATAGGTTGGGTACTAAGATGAGTAAATTAGACCGATTCTTGCTCTCGGAGGGGATGTTTGATGCTTTTAACACCTTGCTGCTACGATGTTGGAAAAAGGCATTCTAGATCATTATCCCATTCTGTTGTGTGAGAAAAAGGTTTGTAGGACCTTGGATCTAACAACTTTATCACACAAATAAGCACAATATGAAGTAAAGATGGTGACTTGATGTTATGTATATGGCGTAGAGATGGAGAGGAAGAGAGGTGAAAATGAGAACTTTTATTAGAGAGAGAAACACACACATACACACTCAAGCACACACCACAAATGAGCCTTTGAGGTGTTTAAATAGTACAAGATGCATGATGCCCTAAAGGCTTTCTATGGGCTTGGGCTTGGACTTGGTTGACATGATTTAAATAAGACTTACATAACTTACCTTCTAATATGTTAGATTACCAAGTCCAATGCCCAACTAGCTTAACCTATTACATACTTAACACACGACACAAAGTTCTAATAATGAGAATGACCATCACTTCTTTATATATTTCTTTGATGCTAACAATCTCCCCCTAAAAAGTGGTCATTCGAATAATGCCCCACGTGATTAGGTCTTTTGTCTCCTTGGTCTTTGAACTTTGTGTGTCATTGTAGAATAGTCTTTAGTCTTTGTTCCTTCGTGCTTTGTGATCTTTGATAAATGACTTTTCTTCGTTATTTGTTCTTTGATATTGTGGTGGAGTCATCTGCCTTTCGTCACTTCTTTGTCTTTGGAGGTTTTACGCCTTTCCAACATGCTCATACGTCTTTAGTCTTTAAGATACATACATTTGCTATTCCTGTTCTTTCACACTGATCTTTGTCACTTTACATTGTAGATCCTTTCACATAACGTAGACTCTTTCTTTAAACTTATCTTTGCTTTGATCTTTGGTGAGAACTTTTCTTTGACTTTGTGATGTATGTATGAGCATGTGGAAACTAGTGTGGTGGTGATGATCATACAGAGGTAAGGGTAGCTGCATGAAAACGGTTAGTAATAAACATCCGGTACTTACAGGTTCGGAATTAGAGATCGTCAACAGCATAGTGTGAAATGTTTCTCTAACCCTTACCAAGGCCGTTCCCAAATCGGATACCCCCGAAAGGGCTTACACTGACATACCAAAGTACACCAACGATTAGGTGAGTCGATGGAGATCACCCCACGACTGTAGACCATTTTGAGACCACCGCGAACAATAAGCGTAACCCACAAGAGATTACCGAAGTGACCTGCTGTCAGGGCTGTTTGATGTTGATCCTGGCAGGAATTTCCATTCAATCACTGAGAATCACTATTGTGAATCCTCTCATAAATGTTCTGGCAGATTGCAAAGATCTGCGTAGGACTCTAAAGTTTACATCTGGCGTCCTTAATGTTGAACAACCAGTGTAGAAGTATCATGTGTTCCTATGAGATCTTTTGATGAATCTCGGGGCTCTAGACTCAATAAGTGCACATTTAGTTGTCGGAGGCATGGAGCAGAGGGCCTCCTTTTCAATATCAACACATCTCGGAGTGAGAGGTCGATAGATTATGCAAGGTTCTCCATGAGAATGAAAAAAGTACCTTTTGAGAGATACCCGAGTGGCTAGAAGGTTAAGTGCAGTGCGTCACTGGGTCCATGACGTCTTGTCTTCAATACCGGTGTCACCTTAGTAACAACCAGTAGCATATGAATTGAACCCGGTGTCTGCCCTAAGGTTGAACAAATGGAGGGCTATTTCTTGTCACCCTTTCATTTGCTTTTCTTTTTAATTCTTCAACCCCTTCTTTATCTTTTCTCATTTACTCCTTTTTTTCAATCATACCTAAGGACTTCTAATTCTACTCTATTGGAATTGTCCTTGGGTAGATCCCTCCGGCTCTGGGGGATCATAGGACGGTTTTTCCTAACCTTAGTCACCTTATAACTTCATGACTATCCTATTGTTGCCATCGAACCAAATATTTGAAAATCTTAAAGTGTTTATGATAATGAAACATATTTTGTTAACACTTTGAGAGTTTTGATTTCTTTCAGAAATACTCCCCTTTCACATGTGCTCATAAGTTTTAATATAAATTTGCACATGTTGGGTAGAGTTCGCACTTTTTGAATTGATCGACTTTCAGTGAACAAGACCGATTCGAGACACGTTTACATCACTAGTTAGACTAGCTTGAAATTATTACCCGGCCTGGTCAAGTCCAAAGAAAGTTTCTCGAATTGGTACATTCTACTTAGACAAGTCCTATTCGAGACACGTTTACATCACTGGTTAGACCAGCTTGAAATTATTACCCGTCCAGGACAAGTCTTTTCGATTACAGAAATTTTGAGATTCGTCAATTCGAGGGTTATAACTGAGTCGAGCTCTTTCGAGATTCTGCCACAATCTTTAAACATTTTTGATCACATTTTAATCACGTCTTCTCCCTCTCAAAAATAGCATATCGTGATATTTTTTATATCAACTGATTAATAAAAAAAGCTTTTCGAGAGATAGACGGATTTGCTTTTGCATGAAATCGGAACATTTTTTATTTTTATACTCCCCCTTAACAAAAGCATATTTCAAACTAAAATTTGAAAATCAATTAAGGGTTTGGAGGGAGTTATCTTTTTGAAATGCGAGTTATGTACTGAAATGTACACAAGTCATTTTGTGAAAACGAGTTTTTGCTTGAAATCTTTTCGTTTGTTTATACTCGAACTTTTTGAAAATGATTTTGGTTTTGAACGTTCGAGTCCTGATCTGAAATAATCAGAAGTCATCATTGAAGCCCGGGTTTCGTACTGAAGTATACGAAAGCCATATTTTGAGAAAATGAGAGAAACGACATGTTTTAGAAAACATTTGAGTGAACTCCCGCTCAAGCATATGTACATATCTATGTCATTTTTGAATAACATTTCTAGAAACGTACATAATATCGATTATACGAGAGACATGTCGTGAGAAGAATATTTTTGGATTTTTAGATTTTATATTGTTTTTGTATTTTTGAAATTTTCTATTTTTGTATTTTGTTTTTGTTGGTTTTTCAAATTTTTTATTTTGTTTTTTGTTTTATAAAAGAAATGGAAAATCAAAAATAGTATATTGAAAGAATGATATAATAGAATTTACAGAATTTGAACCCTCTGATGAACTGGGTTTTAAGATAGTTGAAGCACTTGCAACCAAAGACGAAGAGGTTTCAAAAATAACAGTGTTAGAAGTAAATGTTTCCTCACATTGAGGGTGTTCGCTATCAACGGTTGTAGTGGTTTCTACTTCCTTATCCTGAAGATTTACACTATTACTTGTCTTGGTGCAACTATCAAAAATCTTTCCTGTGGGAATCCATCTAAGACCAACTGTTTTAAAAACTTTTCCCGTGGGAATCCACCTAAGGTAAGATCTAGGCGTAGTTTTCTTATCAGATGCAGCGGAAGTCTCAGTTTTGGAAAAAATACATCCTGTAAATATACACCTTTTAGGTTTCTTAGCCTTTTGCTTCTTATCAACGGGTTTGTTTTGATTTGGCGTGTTAGTGGATTGTGCCTTGACACGTGATTTTCCTTTCTTGAGAAATTGTGCAATACATGCATCATGATTAGCTGAAAAAACACATTTTTTACATGTAGGACAGACAAATTCAACATTTTTGTTTAACACAGCAACCTTAACTTTGTCACTACAGTCATTTAGAAATAGCTTTTTGTTCAAAAAAGACTCAAAATTTCTAGTGTTGTTTTCTACTGGCATAGCTTTTTTCTTTTTCGCAACTACTATTAGATGCAGGCCAATCCCTAGTCTTTTGTTGATTGTTCCTAGGTAATGGTTTACTACTACTAGCAGTGCTTTGGAATCTTGTAGAATTCATCACACTAGGTTTTGAACCTAAAATTCCGTCTTTTCGATGTTATGCCTTTTTTCTAGCTTCTTCTAGATGGTGATTTTGGACCATGTCATTAGAACCAATAGATTCTTTAACAGTTTTTGTGGTCACTTTNCTATTAGATGCAGGCCAATCCCTAGTCTTTTGTTGATTGTTCCTAGGTAATGGTTTACTACTACTAGCAGTGCTTTGGAATCTTGTAGAATTCATCACACTAGGTTTTGAACCTAAAATTCCGTCTTTTCGATGTTATGCCTTTTTTCTAGCTTCTTCTAGATGGTGATTTTGGACCATGTCATTAGAACCAATAGATTCTTTAACAGTTTTTGTGGTCACTTTCGGTGTACTATTCCTAGAAGTGCCAAGTGCAATCACATTTGTGTTTCGTTCAACAAATTTTGCATTTTCAACAATCTTTTCAATTTCTTTTTGCTTGGGGTTGTGGAGTGACTGGTTTTGTCAAATCCTTTTTCTCATCAACTTTTGGAGCAAACCGGTAAATTGACATTTTTGGTTTTTCAACCGTTTTTGAAGCATTTGGTTTCTCCGAAGTCGATGGTTTTGCAGACTTAGTATCCACACCCTTTCGTTTTTGACTTTCTAGCTGAGCCCTCATAAGATCATTTTGCACTTTCATGTTCTTGAAGGCACGCTCATATGACAGTTTGTCATAATTGCATTCCTCGGTATTTCGATCAAGTTGTTTAAAATATGACACATTTTCTTTTTCAAGTTTAATAAGAGCATTTTCATATTTTGAAACAATTGNCTTTCTAGCTGAGCCCTCATAAGATCATTTTGCACTTTCATGTTCTTGAAGGCACGCTCATATGACAGTTTGTCATAATTGCATTCCTCGGTATTTCGATCAAGTTGTTTAAAATATGACACATTTTCTTTTTCAAGTTTAATAAGAGCATTTTCATATTTTGAAACAATTGCGGAGGTCTCAGCTCGGAGTCTTTCATCGTCTTCAACAGAATATGTTTGTAAAATGATGGACATAATATCAGTAGACATAACATCTTCTAAGAGAGAATCATTTAACTTTTCTAAAACAATTATCTGCTCAAAAGATTCTTATCAGGGATTTGTGGTCCTTAACAAAGTCAGCTATTTCTTTAAAAAACACTTGTTGAAAATGAATTACTCTAGCATTAATGGCGTTGATTTGAGGAGCAAAGTCATTTGAAGTTGCCCAATTCTGGTTTTAAGATCATCAAGATATCCTCTGGCAGCACTTTTGTTAAAAATGTTGCTTGAAGACATCTGTACCATTTTAGAAAGAGATTTGGAAACAACTGCGGGTTTAGAAACTTGTTTTGAAATTCCTGGGCTTTTGGAAAAATTTTTGGAAATCTCATATGCTTGTTTTTGTGGAACAAAAGTAATTCCAGAAAGTTTGTTCAATTTGTTGTAATCAATAGATTTCAGGTCTGGAATCTTTTGTTTCATTTTGTTTTGACTCTCTTTAGCAAGTTCCATCGTTTCCACATAATCACGAACAATAGGAGGATCATGCTTAATAAACAAAACATTTCCATTATACAACACATTATGTTCTTCCTGAGCTTTCTTGAGATTACAAGGAGTTTTGTTCCCTAGAGCCATTTTGTTTTTTGTATGGTAAATCGGATCAGTTTGATTAGTAATCATTTGAATTGTTTGACTCGAATGACCCGTTTTAACCAACAAGTTTTCTAGTTTTGCTATCATATGTTCTGACTCTATGATTTCTTCCAAAAGTTTATCTTCTTTCTTTGCAAAGTCCTTTTCAACTCATCCATTTCTTTTTCAAGATTGGTATAAGCTGATTTTTGTTTTGAAAGCTGGTTTGTTAGATCAGAAATTTCCTGTTTTAAAGAGTTAATGGTTTTTGTTGAACTAATTTGAAAAGAATCAAATTTGCTTTGCAATTCCCTATCTTTAACAAGTAACTTCTGATAACCAATTTCAAATGACTCTCATTTTGCATTGATTTGAAAACTTTTTTCATTTTCCCTGTATCTCTCAAGCTCAGTGGTCAATTTCTCATTCGCGGCCTTAACTTCGCGATTGACCTTTTTCACTTTCTCAATTTCAATACTACAATTGTTCAACAATGATTCAAATAAAGCACGTGTTTCCTCATCATTCTCAGCATGCTGCGAAACTTAGCCTCCACTATGATTCATATCGGGAGTTGCCGAATAAATATTGCTACAACTCGGCGTGTCCAGGTATGTATCATNTTCTCATTCGCGGCCTTAACTTCGCGATTGACCTTTTTCACTTTCTCAATTTCAATACTACAATTGTTCAACAATGATTCAAATAAAGCACGTGTTTCCTCATCATTCTCAGCATGCTGCGAAACTTAGCCTCCACTATGATTCATATCGGGAGTTGCCGAATAAATATTGCTACAACTCGGCGTGTCCAGGTATGTATCATAAGTGGGTGCTAGAGTCTCAGAATGCTGTTCCTCATGAGGGGACATATCAAACATTTCATTATTGAGGCATGTATTATCGAATGGTACCTCAGATACTGCATTGGTGTCATAAACAGGAGGTGTGTCAGAATCTGTGTCATACTTAGCCTCCTGAAGATTTACCATAAAGATGCAGTTCGCATTCACATCCTCTCTGTCTTCCATTTCATCCATAAGTGCCATGAAATCATTCTCCCCAGCATTCAACTGGAATCCTGCCTCTTCCTTTTGTGCTAGCATCAATGCTTTCTGCAGATACGCTGTATCCTTCTTTTTCGGCTTAGTGGGACAGTTCCTTGCCATATGACCTACACCTTGACAGTTGAAACACTTAACCAAATTTCCCTGATTCACATTCACATTTCCATAATTCCCACCAACTGGAGCTGCAACATTTCCAACCTGACTACCCACTGCCTGATTTCCAACATTCTGACCCCTCTGATTTCCAACAAGCTGACCCATCTGATTCCCTGCATACTGACCCATCTGATTCTCTGCATACTGACTCAACTAATTCTGCATATTCTGATTACCCATGTGAAATCCAGTAGCATATCCTTGCTGATTCCCCATAACTCCAACCATTTGGCCTCCGTTACCCATGTTGAAACTCGGCTGAGCAATCTGCCTGTTGCGAGTGTTCGATGAAATCCTTTGGTTGTTGTTTGTTAGTGTCGAATAGCGTCCTTGGAATGCCTTTGTCAGAAGAGCAAATGCTTGTGTCAAAGCTGTAGTAGATTCATCATTGTCAGTGAACTCTAGTTCATGGAATTGTGGATATTGTTGTTGTGGAATAACTTGTTGTTGTTGTGGGTAGAATTGTTGTTGTGGGATTACAGCAGTTTGATATTGTGGAATGTATTGTTGTTGCATGTAGTTGTGAGTGGAAGATGACGATGGTTGATGTTGTGTGTTCACTGGTAAAGGTGTTGGTGTTTGAGCAATGAGTGCGAGAGGATCATGCTTTTTAGCTAGTAATTCAGCTCTTCATTAGCCTCAGCTTGATTCTGATTCAAGAAGTCGTACAACTGATCATAAGTAACTTCATGCAAGTTCTTTGTCTGATAAACGATAGTGACGTATCTTCCCCATTCCGGTTGTAACTCATTCAGAAAGTTGGTGTTATTAGCAATGTTCGTCTGTGAGAGATTGTGTCTGGATAAGTCATTCATAATCTTACAGAACTGGAGATAGTACGACTCTATGGATTCACTAGGAACTAAAGTAAACTTGCGTAGTTCCTTGAGCAATTGTGTTTCCATTTCCTGTTTCTAGATGTCTGTTCCGTACATTAACCTTTTGACTCTTTCCCAGACTGCATGAGCACTTCCTTCACTGTCAACAGTTGCATAAGTTGTTTCTGGTAAACCAAGAACGACGAGATGAAACGCTTGATCATCACCTGCAATTTGTTGTTTGTCTTCCTCAGTGTAGTCAGCCTCAGTCTGAACTCTGTAGAATGGTTGTACTGGGGGGTTCCATTTGGATCACCAGGGTCTAGTATTTGTCTTGGTTTGAAGGGTCCTTCCAAAATGGAATTGATCAGAAGTTTTCCATTTGGTTTGCTCTTAAGATAGCGCATCATACGACTAGCCCATTGTGAGTAACCACCCTTTGACAGCATGGGAAGTCGGTTTTCAACACCGGCTGCATGAATATCTTGCTGAGTTGCCATTGATGAAGTGATGATTGATAAAGTTGATCTTGGATCGGTTCAATGAAATAGGAGTTAAATTTGGTGAAGGTTACTTTCCTTGGTCAACGAACTTTCAATCCACCAATAATTTAAGAAACTTAGTCCACCAAAAAATTATCTAGAATGTGTTCTCGATAAAATTATCTAGAAGTGTTCTCTATAAAATTATCTAGAATGTGTTCTCGATAAAATTATCTAGAATATGTTCTCGATAAAATTTTCTAGAAGTGTTCTCGATAAATTATCTAGAATGTGTTCTCGATAAAATTATCTAGAATGTGTTCTCGATAAAATTATCACCCAAAACTTTCTAAATTATACAATTTAGAGAGTATACCACGAGTCGAAGTGTTTTCTCACTTATACAAGCAAGGAAAACACCGAGTAAGCAACGGTAACACTTCAGGATCAACAGGGAGTATTCTCGATAATTAGGGTTTAGTATTCTCGAAAATTAGGGTTTTGTGTTCTAGATAATTTTGGCATATTTTGATTTTGCTTAAAGCACACCCAAATGAAGTTTGTATTCCAAGATTCTTGTACTTCTAGCCTTAAAAACGCCAAGGCTTGATGAAAGTTGCAAACATGATGATTTTTATAAAATTTTTTTGTATTCTAGAAAACAAGTACAAAAACAAGTACGAATTTTTTTAAGCTTGAATCTTTCAAAAAGATTGAAACTTTCTTATTAGAAAATGTTTATAACACTAGTTAGTTATCAAAAAAGTGTTAAAAGCCAAGAAAAACAAGAAAAGTAAGGATCTTTTCTATAAAAAAAATGTGTAGTATGCTTAAAAAATGCGAAACAAACAAACTCCCAACACTCCTAAATCATTGTTTGGCGATTGATACCACTTGTAGGGCCTTGGATCTAACAACTTTATCACACAAATAAGCACAATATGAAGTAAAGATGGTGACTTGATGTTATGTATATGGCGTAGAGATGGAGAGGAAGAGAGGTGAAAATGAGAACTTTTATTAGAGAGAGAAACACACACATACACACTCAAGCACACACCTCAAATGAGTCTTTGAGGTGTTTTAATAGTACAAGATACATGATGCCCTAAAGGCTTTCTATGGGCTTGGGCTTGGGCTTGGACTTGGTTTACATGATTTAAATAAGGCTTACATAACTTACCTTCTAATATGTTAGATTACCAAGTCCAATGCCCAACTAGCTTAAACTATTACATACTTAACACACGACACAAAGTTCTAATAATGAGAATGACCATCACTTCTTTATATATTTCTTTAATGCTAACAAGGTTGATTATGGGCCTCATCCTTTTCATTTATTTCATTCTTGGATGGAGCTTGATGGGTTCGACAAGCTAGTTAAGGATTCATGGGAGGTGCCTATTGCTGGGGAAGCGAATGCTATGATTATTTTTAAGAAAAAGTTGCAATCTCTTAAAAATAACATTAACCATTGGAATAATATTAGAAGGCAAACTCAGAGGCTCATAAAACCCAATTGCGGTCTGAGGTGGAGTATATTCAGTCTAGGGTGGAAGATGGTTCAGCTTCGACAAATGATATCCAAAAAAAGGTCCATCTTATTAAGCAGCTTAGAGACATTGAACATGTGGAGAATCTTGACTTAGCTCAAAAGGCTAAGGTTAAGTGGGCCATCGAGGGAGATGAAAACTCTTCCTATTTTCATTCTTACATTAACCGGAAGAGAAGGCATGCTGCTATCCGTGGAATTATAAAAGATGATCTTTGGACGGTTGAGCCAAATGATGTTATGGCTGAGTTTAGGGATCACTTTCGGTCTCGGTTTTCTAAGGATGGTGGGGTTCGGCCTACCATTCTTTCTGATAGCTTTCTCAAGTTGTCTCCCAATCAGATTACCAGTCTTGATGCTTCTTTTTCTTGCGAGGAGATAAAGAAAGCAGTTTGGGATTGTGGTTCACACAAGGCTCCTGGTCCGGATGGCTTCACGTTTGGTTTCTTAAAGAAATAATGGGAGGTGATCAAAGAAGATGTTTTTGCCACCGTAGGGTTATTCCCCGGGGGTGTAACCCTTCTTTTATTGCTCTTATTCCCAAGGTCAACGACCCGATATTTACTTCTGACATTCGGCCCATAAGTCTTTGTTAATACAAATTTCGTCTGAAAAACGTTATTTATATTTTACGATCTTTGCTAATATTTTGTTGACGACAAAGTATAAACTGTAAGATATTGATTATTGTAACACACAAATAAACACAAGTATGGTTCGAATCAAGGAAGAAAGTTTAGAGAGAGAAAGTGAGTTGGGTGTTTTCTAGAGAGAGAAAGAGATGAAAGAAAATATGGAATATTAGATTAGAGGAAATGAAAGCACCAACCCTCTCCACATGTGGAGAGGGGTATTTATAGTTAAAACTAAACGCCCACTCTCGGGCTGTGGATCAGGTATACAGTGGGTAAAGACCAGTCCTTCTTCCACGGTGTTACTTAACTAATACTAACTACTAACTAATATGATAAATACTACGAGCTACATAATGCTTAACAATACTCAGGGTGACCGAGTCTTTCATATGAATAAACGTATTCCTAACAATCTCCCCCTAAGGGAGGTCACCCCGGAAATTACAACTTGAATTCTATCATTCTAATCTTTGACGATATCTTTGTAGCTCGTAGTCTCTGATTCTTCATTGTCATGAACTTTGTGCTTCCAGCAGTGGTCTGTAGATGACTTGTTTTATGTGTTGGATGTTCCTGTGTCATTACTTCGAGTTTATCATCCAAATGAATGTCTCCAAGTCATCCTGGTGCAATATCGTCTCCATGTTATTTGGACATCTTTGTATTGGCATGCTCACACTTGTCAGGTTCATGATCTTCAGCATCAGAGTTGTGGAAGCATCGTTGAGGCCCATTAAATGACCATGATTTCTTAGGTTGTGATGTCGAAGTGTGAGCATGAGATGATGGATCGGCATCTTTTCTGCAATCAGCAACAATCGCCAAATATTCCTGCATAAGACAGTTAGCAATAAAATGTCCGGTACTTACAGGTTCGGACTTAGAGATTGTTAACAGCATAGTGTGAAAACTTTCTCTAAACCTTACCAAGGCCGTTCCTAAATTGGATACCCTCGAAAGGGCTTACAAGATCTACCGAAGTAGATCAACGATTAGGTGAGTCGCTGGAGATCACTCCACGACTGTAGTCCGTTTTGAAACCGCCACGATCACTAAGCGTAATCCACAAGGAATTACCGAAGTGACCTGCTATCAGGGCTGTTTGATGTTGACCCTGGCAGGAATTTCCACTCAATCACTAGGAATTACATACATATATCCCCTCATAAGTGTTCTTGGCAGATTGCTAAGATCTGCGTAGGACTTATAAATTTACCACTGGTGTCCTTAATGTTGAACAACCAGGGTAGAATTCGCACGTGTTACTATGAGATCTTTTGATGTATCTCGTGGCTCTAGACTCGATAAGTGCATAATTTGGTCTTCGGAGACTGGAGCAGTGTCTCCTGTTTCAATATCAACATAGCTCGTAATGAGCGGTCGATAGATTATGCAGGGTTCCCCGTGAGAATGAAACAAGCTCTTTTGAGAGAACTTGAGTGGTTAGAAGGTTTAGTGCAGTGCGTCACTGGGTCCATGACGTCTTTTCTTCAATACCGGTGTCGCCTTAGCAACAACCAGTAGCATATGAATTGAACCTGGTTTCTGCCCGAAGGTTGAATAATGGGAGGGCTATTTCTTTTCACCCTTTCTTATTTCGTTTCTTTTTAATTCTTCAACCCCTTCTTTCTCCTTTCTCATTTATCTCCTTTTTTCATAATCATACCTAAGGACTTTCTAATGCTATCTATTAGGTATTGTCCTTGGGTAGATCCCTCCGGCTCTGGCGGATCATAGGACGGTTTTCCTAACCTTAGCCACCTTATAACTTCATGACTATCCTATGTTGCCATCAACCAAACCATTGAAAATTCTCTCAAAGTGTTTATGATTGAAGAAACACATTTTACTAACACTTTGAGAGTTTTGTAATTTTCAAATGCTCCCCCTCAACATGTGCTCATGGATTTTTGATATAAATTTGCACATGTCTGGGTGATTTGCACTTTTTTAATTGATCCGCTCTTAATAGGCATATACCCGAGGGACACGTTTACGTTGCTTAGTTAAAGGGATCCATTATCAGCTTTTAGGTGATAACTAGCCCTAATAACTAACTTGAAGTTGTTAACATTCCTTAATAAGGAAGTTAGACCCGTCAAAGTATACATTTAAGAAGAGCTTCTCGAAACGATACTTTCTACTTGGATAAATCCTTTCGAATACTAACAGTTGTGTTTCGTCAATTCAATTGTTAAGTCTGAGTCACGCTCACATGAGATGCCAAATCCTTTTGTCACCGAAAGCCATTTTGCTCCCCGTCAATATGTGCATTCATATATCAAAGAGTTTGGCACATATGGGAGAGCATACATTTGATTCCAAAACATCACATTTTTATCAGATTTCTTACATAAATCACATTCTCTCCCCCGATCACAAATTTCAAATCATTTGAGATTTTGTGATCCCAGTTTATTTAAATAAGTTTAAAAACATTTGGGAGAAAAATGTGGACTGATTTAGACATATACTGATAAAGAGACGAAAATTTTACTCCCCCTTATTCATGGAGGGAGTCTGTTATGTGTCAGAGATGATGAGTTTTTGAAATGATTTAGAGTTTAACAAGAAACTAATGAAAAGTTCATATGTTGACACATAACATGAAAATCACATTTTTATTCACTGCTGATTATGTACACAAAAGTTTGTTTTGGTGATAGTTTAAGATTTTGAAATCACTCTCCCCCTCAATCAATGACCCATTTATAATTTTTGAAAAATCGCTATCATTGATTGAGTGATTTTAAGAAACGATTCAATTCTGATTGATTTTCAAAATTTCATGGTACCACCAAGTTTTTCACAAACATTTTCCAGAAAAATCCTAGAAGGGAAAATATTTGCGATTGAAAGAAGACCTCTCTTCTTTATCAAGAAATAATGCACTGAAGCGTACATTATTTCGATGAAACATGGATATAAAGTAATCCATGCCCAGGTGAACTTCACCCAGTAAGAGGAACAACCGTCTTTTTGGCGACGTGCTTTCCCCATTTAGAGGTACAGGTTGCTATCTGAAGTAATAGCAAGCCATAATTTTAAGTACGGGTTACAGTCTGAAATAACTGCAAGCCATTTTGAAAGAAATTTTTGAGAAACGACATGTTTTAGAAAACATTATTTTAAAAAATAGAATAACTCTCGCTCAAGCATATGTATGAATCCGTGCCATTATTGAATGACATTTCTAGAAACGTACATAATATTGATTATACGAGAGACATGTCGTGAGAAGAATATTTTTGGAGTTTTATATTTCGCGGATTTTTATGGTTTTTATAGGTTTTATAATTTTCTATATATGTATTGGTATAAGATATGTACAAATTATGTTATTTAATTTAAGAAGATGTTGACAAGAATATCAAAAGGATATCGTTCAGCACGTTGTAGAAGTCAGTGGTCAACATCTCTCAAATTTTCACCACCAAAGCTTTCGAGGATCACAAATAATCATCTAAACTTGTGCCTTCTCAATGTGATGCTTTGGTAGCTTCCCCCCAAACCGACAATCATCTTCATGAGACCACTTCCCCCAAGTAGTTGAGGTGATGCAAAAAGTCTCATTGAATGAAGCTCGAAAACCCAAAGAAAAACGATAACACCGAAGAAACAGGGTGAAACACGGATCATCTATGCGGTTATCAATCTCGGAATATATGATTAAGCCTGATCACATGACCCTGTTGTGCGTCGCCAATGTACACATTACTCTGCGGTTTTAAGCATCTTGTCTATTCGGGGAACAAGATATCAACATCTTCATTTCACCAAATGCTTTCCAGTTATCTTACATATAACAACTCAATCCATATTGTACACATGTACCCAACATAAGAAGAAACGATGACACCAAAGTAACAGGTTGAAGCACTGCCCCTCTTTGCGGATATCAACTCCGGAATAAATGATTAAGCCCGGTCACGTGAACCTATTGTGTGTCCCTGATGTACACATATCTCTCCCCTGATGGTTGCGATCTCATCGGAATTAGCATAACATTGTATACATGAAGCATAAACCAGAAGCACTTTACTATACATCATATTAGCTCGTATGAAGATGTCGATAAGAAATATAATCTCACGCTCCAAATATTCTTCTCTCATTTCTTTCCACTGAAAGCTGAAGTAAAACATAACACAAGTATCCAGAGACCACTTCCCCCAAGTAGTTGGAATAATACACCAGAAAAACGAGTTAAGACACTGATTATCTCTGCGGTTCTGACATGTGTCTTCCCGGAATATCTTCAATTAAGAAGTATAAAGCTCATCACGTGTACTCGTTGTGCGTTCAGATGTATGTCTCCTTCCCCCTTGCTAGTTTTGATACCTCAGAATCAGCAACACATTATACTTGAAATCATGTGAGAAGAATAAATTAACTCAAATAAATCATGTGAGAATCAACTGCTACAAAAACTCTCTCTGACTATCTTTACCAACCCTTATGTAGGCTATTTGAAGTGACCACTGATGAAATAAACTCGATATATCTAACTTGAAGCTGAAGTAAAATTCCCCATTCTGGTGACTTAAGCTTGCCGTAATGTTGGATGAACGGTGTAGAGAATTTATGCTCCAAGCAAATCCCTAAGTACTCAATATTCAATCAAAGTATGGGACATTAACACCTCTTGCGATTATCCACAACGTCATCTGCGTGTGACACTGAGTACTACAACGTAACTCCTTAAAGTGATAGTTAACAAGGTCTTCGACCATCCACCCCGACTGCTGGTAACTAGATAAACCAAGTCTTCAACTTTAATTTTAATCACGAGCAAGTTATCATTGAAAGTCATGCATCCAACCAACCCCGACTTCAAGATAAAATAAGATCACGCCATTGTGAAAGTCAACTTCAATCTCAAATGAAGGATACCAAATAAACTCCGTGATCACTTGACATTACACATCCAAATTCTTAGCCGACATTTTCCTTTATGTTCTTGTGGTTGATTTACAGAGTGCACACTGGAGGGAACAACAATCCTTGATTTCAAAACAAAAGAATGGATCATTATTCATGTGTGCAACTTCAATATCATGATAGTCATCATCAACACCTTGAGGAGTAACTGGATATTGAGTTTCTTGAGTAGTTTGATTTGTACTTCTAGATGGTGCATCTTGATCAATGGAGATTGAAGAAGGTGAACCAGTTGAATCAGCATGGACCGGAGCAAGAGCTTTGGAAACAAGATATCAACATTCGTTGAAGATTGGAAGTATTCATCAAACATAAATCCCAGTCATCCTTAGTAAGTAGAACATTAGGTGTTGGTGGAGAGTCGAATGACCATTCTTCAAATATCAATCAACATGTAATATTCACCCTTCTCTCCCTGAAAAAGTGCATACGAGGTTTGCCATTTTTGATTGAGTAAGTGAATAAGAATACAATCAATCATGTAGTTTATTCACACTTCTCCCCCTCAAAAATTGCATACGAGGTTGCCATTTTTGATTGAGTATGTGAATAAGAATACAATCAATCATGTACTTTATTCACACTTCTCCCCCTCAAAAATTGCATACGAAGTTTGCCATTTTTGATTGAGTATGTGAATAATAATACAATCAATCATGCAGCTTATTCACCCTTCTCCCTCTCAAAAATTGCAAACGAGGTTGCCATTTTTGATTGAGCAAGTGAATACGAATTCGATCAAAGATGAGTAGATCAACTTGATGACTGAACGAACATGGAGAAAGCATGAAGCATGTAGTTGACAATGGTCAAAACCAAGAAGATTTCTTTCTTCCGAAGATAAGGCGCACTGAATCGTACACCTTTCTTTTCTTTGATGAACGGGGCGTGAAGTGTTATCAGCAGAAGCCATAATCATGACATTGAGGGCCGAGGCTTGAACTGAGCTGTTCAAACGTCATATTCATTGAAGAACGAGGCCTGAACTGATGTATACAGATGTCATTGTCATGTGCATCAAAGTTGAGCTTCATTAACCCCTGATTGATGAGATATCACTCTTTTCGGCAGCCAAACTCTGAGTCTTTCCTTAATAGGATTGACCGATGTACCTGCACTTAAGTAAAGACTACCTGCACTGACATTGAGAGTTTTTTTGCATTTATATGGGTTAGTGAAATCAACATCTATACCATTTGGGGTTCCACTTTCAACCTTTGTTTTGCAATCAGTGAACATCTTTCTCATAGGTATCCATCTAAGACCAACAATCTTAAAACTTCTACCCGTCGGTATCCACCTAAGGCAAGTTCTAGGAGTGTTTGGTTTCTCATGTAAAATGGAAGTCTTGTTTAGAGAAGACCTTTGTCCTAAAACAATCTGCCTGCCAGGTTTCTGAGTATAACTCTTTGATTCTACTAGCTTGTTGTAGTTTCTAGTCTTAGATGTTAAAACCTTATCACAAGTATTCACTTCCTTCAGGGATTTTTTAGCACAACTATCATGATTTGCCNGCAAGTTCTAGGAGTGTTTGGTTTCTCATGTAAAATGGAAGTCTTGTTTAGAGAAGACCTTTGTCCTAAAACAATCTGCCTGCCAGGTTTCTGAGTATAACTCTTTGATTCTACTAGCTTGTTGTAGTTTCTAGTCTTAGATGTTAAAACCTTATCACAAGTATTCACTTCCTTCAGGGATTTTTTAGCACAACTATCATGATTTGCCTTAAAAACAAAGTTTAGACAAGTTGAGCAAACAAGGTGTTTGGAGTCAGAAAAAGGTCTAGGTTTCTTAGAGTGATTTGCTACGGGAATCACTTTAATCAATGTGCAACTACTCTTGGACACTAGACAATTCCTATTTGTTTGTTGAGTGCTCACAGGTTTTGGTTTGCTGCTACTGGCCGAGTTCAGCAATAAGCTAGAAGGCATCCTATGAGGTCGTGACCTAAGATTCCATCCTTTTAAAGTAGAGCCCTTTTCCTAGCCTTTTCAAGATCATAGTTCTTGAACAAGTCATTTATATCATAAGAGATTTGAGTTTTAATGCTCGGTATTGACATTGTTTTCGAACTTATCATAGAAGAGTCAGGTGTAGGTGTAACTACTTGTTGAGCTTTAACAGACCCATAGGCATTTTTCTTAGGCAAATTATGTGAAGTGAATGGTTTTGTCAAAATTTGTTTCGCATCAACTTGGGAGGCAAACCGAGTTTTTGAAAATTTTGGACGATCAGATCTAACCGCATTCGGTTGTCTAACAACTGAATGGTTTCTACTTGATTGTAAAACCGGTTTCCCCAAGATTTATGGTTTTGCAAACTTAGTGTTCACACTGTTTCCTATTAGTTTTCCTTCCTCATTTTTTAGTGCATCAGTTGTAAAACCCCTTTCCAGAATATGAGCTTGGAATTCATCATTTTTGACCATCAAAGATGTTGTTTGTTCTAAAGTCTTAGCACTAGTTTCTTTGAGAGAGTTTCTTAGATCTATGTGATGCCTTTTCAAGGACTCATTTTCCAAAAGTAATTCAGTCACTTTTTGTTCCAATTTAACGTTGCAAATTTCAGCTGCTTCACAGTCAAGTTTATCCTTCACACTATTACACATCTCATGCATCTTGGTAATTTGAGTTTTCAAGTTGTTGAAATCTGTTTGAAAGTTCATTAAACATTTCTTTATTAACCATATCATTTGATTTGAAAGGCTCAGCCGTAAACAAAGAACTTGACTCATCATTTTGTTCAGTATCCTGATCACTTTCTCCCCCTTTATGACTCATATTTGTTGAATTAGAAATGGTATTTCTATCAGTCTGTGGGAAACTAGAAGGGGGTTGAATAGTTTACCGACTCGTTTTCTTTTAGTTATACAATTTCTTTTTGAAAAACTTATATTCAAATGTAGATGAGATCAATCAACACCAATATGAACACAATATTATGCTAACACAATTAAACAATAAGTAAGAAAGGAGATGGAAAGATCAAACCGAGACAACGAGATTTATAGTGGTTCGGTCACGAAGCTCTTCTTCACCCCACTCCACTCCTCGAGTACCACACTCGAGAGTTCTAAGCACTATGTCAACAAAGCTCCCTTCAGGCGGAGAAAACCGTACAACGTCGCTTACGTTATTTTCCGACACTAAGCTAGATGTCGAGTACTAATCTTAGCTAGTACCAATCTACCATGATCCACTTGATCCTTACTTCACTCAAGATATACACGATCCTCACACTCTACACGATCAACACGATCCTCACACAATACACACGATCAACACGATCCTCACACAATCTACACGATCAATTTGATCCTCACACTTCACTCTTGATCCACTTGATCAACACTCTAGCTCACAAGCTACTAAAGATCCTCAAGATCTCTACAAGATCACAATGATCAACACAAGATGACTACAAAAGACTATAACACTTGATGTATGTCAAGATACAATCAAGTAAACGCCTAGTAATGCAAGTGCACTACACAAAGACTCTAACACTTTGTATCTTCTTGATACTTAGTGTTCTTCTCTTGACTAGTAGAGGAATGAAGGTGATCTTTGGTTGGATGAAAGGATCACTCTTTAAACAAAAGAAAAACTAACTAATGATCAAAGGAATGTAAGTGTGTTAGGAGTATATAACTCAGAAAGTTATGTGTGAAAAAGGATAGCCAAAATCTGGGAAACGAAGTGGTATTTATAGAATCTGAAAATCTGACCATTAGAAGGTGATGGCACCACTAATTGTCACACGGTACCACTAAATTTAGTGGTACCGTGGTACCGTGCCAGACAAACACGCTTCATTTTTGTCTTTAGTGGTGAAATTTTATTTGGGGGAGTTTGGAGCTGGTTTGGGTGAAAAACTAGCTGTTGGGGATTAATTTGAAATGAATTTCAAAATAAAACATTTCTTAATAATTCAAAAATGAAAGTGTATTTTTGAAAGAAACTTTTGTTAAGCTAAAAGTGTAAAATTCTAAACACAAATTCTCTTCTTTGATCATTGGTCAAGTTGTAAATTTGTTTGTTCATACCTAGAGTGATTGACGTAGAAGTCGGATATATCGACTAAAAATTTGTTTACGTTAGTTTTGACGTAAGATGTTTTCACATTTTGTTATCATCAAAACATAGAGATATCAAGAGATGAGAGTAACGTTTTTAGACATTATTTGCATCAACAATCTCCCCCTTTTTGATGATGACAAAACATAAACTCATTTTATGTGAAAAACTAGTTTCGACAAGTTTTTAGTATGAGTTTATATCTCACTTCTCCCCCTTTTTTTCGAAGCAAAAAGTCTACTAAGGCTCCCCCATGATGTATACTCCCCCTTGTTTGGAGAACACCAAGGTGTCGAGCAATGGTTCTTGCTACAAAACAAAGTTAGATGACACAAGAACAATATCTAACATGTAGCTACTAAGACAAATATCCAACCATAAACAAAGTTTGATGCATTAAAAGATAAGCACACATAAAGTGTGAGTACATTTAAAAAAAAACAAAAGCTACAACTACAAGAAGCACATATTAATCTTTAGTGACTTGAGAGGCCCTAAGATTTGCTTCTAGTCCAAGAGGATGTCCTAAGAGTTTATTCGTGGATGCTAAACATGAGAATGTTTAGTTGAGTGGACTAAGGGATGGTGTTGGTGATATGATTGGTGGTTGTGGTGGAGTCAAAAGTTGTTCAACATAAGAGAACATGTAGTAAAGTTCATCCCTTAAGAATGAATAAGGTTACGGTTGTGAAGACAACATAGGCAAGTAGCACCATGTATGTCAACCGGGTTGAGTTGAATGGAAGAACCCATGATGGGTGATGGAGGTGGTGAGTATGTTGGTGATGGAGTTAGCATAGCATAGTCCAATGGTGTGATGGGTGAGAGTGTGTAATCCATGGATGATGGCATGGTGTTGAAAGAAGAGGATGATGAGGATGTCCTAGTAGATGATGACTTGGAAGGAGCATTAGGTGGAGGTGGTGAGTTTTGATTGCTATGGGAAGGTGGTGTTGTGACTTCATCATCCTTGGTGAGATCAACAAAGAGAGGTTTGGATAGAGGCCTAATGGGGAGTCTAGGTTTCTTGGAGATATGAGTTGTGGATCCTTGTGTGGATGCCATGGTGATTGAAAGGTATAAGGATGATGGTGAATTGCAAGAAATGCTTGCAAGAGTGAAGCCTTATATAGGCAAGGTTTGTGTGATTTGAATTAAAGGTGATAAGGATGTCCTATGGTTGCCTAGGGGAATCTTAATGTGCATGAGAATGTGCAAATATTGCAGGTATAGAGGATAGGGATGCAGAATTCTAAAGGGAGTACTAAATTTTGTCTCAGCCTAGGACGGTACCACTAAATGGCATACGGTACCGTTAATTTTAATGGTGCCGTGGTATCTGAAATCCGAAATTTTTCTGGGATACCTATGTTTGAGCAACTAGGAGGAGTTTTCTAGGTGGACTATTTTGCAGGAAATGTTAGTGCCTCAAACCACTAAAGATTAATTTGCCAAATAAGTCCAATGTTACTCTACATCTAGCAAGCAAAGTGAGTCAAACATATATCCAATTAGGACTAATCATGCACTTCAAAAAGACAAAATAGGCTAGCCTCCAATCAAGAAAAATTCAAATTATCCAATAAATAAGGATGAAGATCAAGCATTTAAAAGATAGTTAATTAAACTCCTAATAAATAATTAAGCTACTAATTTCGTCCTAACTACTTAAGTCTTTGCTTCTTAAGGATCATTTCAACTTCATCCGGTTCCATTACACTCTCGACTTGAGCTCGCACCACTCCTTCATCCGTAGGATCATCATAGACATCATAATCGACGGAGGCGGAAGAAATGAATATGGAAGAGATATGTGACTCATTAAGAGTGTTAGGATCTAAGTTTATCTACATTTATCAAGTCTCGGTTATTTCAGTACATGTAATAGGTTGCTAGCTTATTTAAGTTATTCATGTTATGTTTAGAGTCCAAGAAAACGTCCAATGGGCCTAAAGCCCACGAATTAGAAAGATAGAGAGGAAAGGGAATGTTGCCCTAGTCCTCACCTATAAATAGGACTCTATGTAACTCATATCTTTTGTTGGTTATTTCAATATCTAAAGAAACTCTTGCACTTTTATTCTTCTCATTTGTCATAATCAACCAAACTCTAGTTCTCATCTTATTTCTATAATTGTGTTTACAATATGGTGACCTAACAAGTGGTATCAATCGCTAGAAGAAGGTGTAGTTCTTTGTTTTTGTTTTGAACGACCCAAAAACCAATTTTTATTCGTTATTTTTGTTCAAGTTTGCTACTTTCTTGTTTGTTTCGAGATCTTTTCAAACATTTCGAAATCTTTCTGTTTTCGAGATCTTTGGAATCTTTTCGAAATCTTTTCATAATCTTTCGAGAACTTGGCTAATTTCACTAATACCTAAGATTTCGAAAATTTTCTTCAAAATTTTTCGATAAATTGCAAATTTTCGAGAACTTTGTTTTTTTCGAGAACTTTGGTAAACTTTCGAGAAATTTGACTTATTTTCGAGAATTGGCATAACACTTATACCTTCTAAAAGATCCATTTTCACACAAGTCTTTCATCATGTCTCAACCACCGTATTACAACTTTCATCATCAGCAACCCTATCATCAAACACAAATGTTTCGTCAACAACAACAACAATATCAACAACAACAACCTACACAATCATATCCATATCAACAAACGATCTCTCAACAACATGTCATGATGCATCAACATCAACAACTACCTCAACCTCTACCTTTTCCAATGCAACAAATCACACCGCCATCGAAACAAACTCATTGGTTTGAACAAATGTGTAAAGTCATCACTACTCAACAATCAAGACATGAAGCAGGTTCCCTTGACACACCACCAATGCTCACACCCGGTAACTATGTTCAGTGGTCAAGTCGATTCCTAAGATTTCTTGAACTCAAGAAACCACATGGCAAATACATGAGACAAGTTATCACTGAAGGTCCGTTTGTAATACCGACTAACTTTGTCCCTGGTAATCCTAATGCTACTCCACCCATACCGGATTCACACAGACCTCTTACTGATGCTCAACTTACAGCTGAACAAATACTTCACAAAGAAGCAGATGAATATGCTATGATTTACATTCTTCAAGGCATACCAAATCCGATCTTTCGCAGTGTTGATGCTCAGAAAACAGCTAAGGCTATGTGGGAACATGTTCATCTCCTAATGGAAGGTACTCAATTGAATCAAGAGGACATGGAGTCAAAACTTTACATGGAATACACACATTTCATGATTGAGCCAATGGAATCACTTGAGTCATATTATCACCGCTTCACGAACATCATCAATGACCTCAACAGACACAATATCATCTTACCAAAGATTGCTATAAACACGAAGTTCTTAGGATGTCTCGGTCCGGATTGGCAGAAGTATGTGACATTTGTTCGACAACCAAAGAACCTTTATGAGACACCATATGGTTTGTTGTATGACTATCTGAAACACCATCAACATGAAGTAGAAAACGATCGCGCTCTCAGAGGAAATTACTCACAGCCCCCACCCACAAACTCTTTGGCGCTTTTTGATCAATCACATTTTCCTTCTCCACCACTACAACACAATGTTTATCATCCAGAACAGGCTTATCTCAACAACCCATCTCAGTACTCATCTTATGATTCCACAATGCACCATCCTGCAAATCAATTTGCTTCATATGACAACAATGACACCTTGTCTTCACAACACATTGCTAATGATGACGATGATGATGAGGACTTTAACAGTCTCAACCAAGGTATTGCACTCATTGCTCGAGCTTTCAGCAAATTCTCAAACAAGTCCAACAATCGTCTTCGTACATCTTCAAACACAAGGAATCAAGCTGTCATTCACGATGGTCGCGTTGTGTCTGTTGAGGTCATTGATGATGTTTTAATAACAATGGAGGATTCAGGAACAATGGTGGGTTCAAACACAAGGAATCAAGTTATATGGGTAACTCCAATTCTGGACAACGTTTTAATAACAATGGAGGATTCAGGAACAATGGTGGTGTCCCTCAGAAAAAGGCCGAAATTGTTGATACAGGGAATACTGAATCAGGGAATACATTCATCAGATGCTATAACTGCAATGGAATAGGTCACTTGGCAACTGCATGTCCATCACCATGAACTCAAGGCAGTAAGTATCACAAGCAGGCATTACTCCTTGCTCTCAAAGATGAAGCCCGCAGCAATACGAATGCCAACGACAACAGCTTCATGGCTAATGCACACTCCGATGATGACATGGAAGATCTGGAAGCTGCTGTTATGCTCATGGCCAACATGCATGAACTCCACATAAGTGACTCGGGCCCAGTGTATGACACCGATGGTCAATCTCAGGTAACTGATCTTAACTCATGCCTGATACATGAAATTGCCTCCCTATCTGCATCTGCATCTAACAAAGAACAAGGCGTTCAAAATGAATCATTGTTATCTACACACACGAATACTCAAATGCACACAAATGTTATATTTGATGATTATCAAATTAACCCGGTTGTCACATTTGATGATTCGGATAATGACACTGTCAATAATAACAATGTTCATGTTGAACATCTTGATCCTTCGTCTGGTCCAGATTCAGAAATTCAGTCCCTTCTCATGACTAGTCAATCTCAAAATATTAAATGTCAAGAGCTTAATGCTAGATTGAAAGAGAAAAATGCATTATTAACTAGGGATATTGAGTGCTATAAATTTCAACTGGAAAATGCCGAAAAACTTGTTCAACGGGAAAAAGGCTTTGAAGTTGCTTTTCAAAAATCTTCTCTTCACGAAAAAGAGTTAGAACATCAAATTGCTAAAATTATGGAATCTAAAAATAACTTAGCTTCTGAACTGGAAAAACAAGCGTTTGAACACAAACAACAAATTGCACAACTTGATGCAGTTATTTTAAAAACAAAAACTGAGTTGTCAAATTGTCAAGCTGAGTTCAAAGAACATAAACGCAAAACCAGAGAAAAAGTTAAGTCATACGTAGAGGAGATTGTTGAATTGGAACATAAGCTTAAAGAATTTCAAAATGTTGTATATAAAACTGGTAATTCAGTAACAACAATTCAAAAGTTTTCAGTAAAACGAACAAACTGTTAGGAATACAAAGATTCCTATAGAAGACTCGGTCACCTAATTGATGTAATAGCATTTAAGTTAGCTCGTAGTTAGTTTATTAGTTAGTTAGATATTAGTTTAGTCTAAGTAACATCGTGGAAGAAGGACGGGTCTTTACCCACTGTATGCCTGATCCACAGCCCGGGTGTGGGCATTTTTATGTTTCTTTGTAGCTTAGTATAAATACCCCTCTCCACATGTGGAGAGGGTTGGACCTTCATTCACATCAATCTAATACTCTCTAGTTTTTCTCTCATTCTTTCTAAGGTTCCAACACTTCTCTTTTCTCTCTAAACTCACGAATCACTATTACCACCATGGATTACATGTTTGTGACTTGATATTATATACTACAATTGGTATCAAGAGCCAAGGTTTCATCTTAGGGCCTTGTAGAATCGGATTTGGTGTGGTTTTGTGTAGTTTTTTGTGAGTTAGAAGAGTTCTATTAAAAACATCTTGGTTTGATCTTTCTTTTGTTATTAGATGTGTTAGAGATGTACTTTTATGATCCTTGGTGTTAGTACAACATTGTGTTTCAGTTGGTTATACTATATCATAAGCCTATTTGAAGTTTGGATTGAGTTTAGGTCGAAATTCCTTGTTGCGATTAGCTCCACTGTTTCATTGCTTATCTGCGGTTAGCTCCTGATCTCTGTTGTTAGTTTGTCTGCAATTACTATTTTGGGAATACAAACAAATCGCAAGGAAAGTGACAGTTTTGGACTATTGTCAACTGCGACTAGCTCCTGCGGTTAGGTGGTCTGCGGTTAGTATTTGTGGCTAGCTGACTGCGTTTAGCTTCTGCGGTTTAGTGGTCTGCATTTTAGTTTCTGCGGTTTGCTACTTGCTGTGGTTAGTGACTTGCGTGTAACCCATCTTGTGGTTTGTGTACTCTGCGGTTAGTTGCTCCCTGCGGTTAACTCACCTTGTGATTACCTTTCTCTGTGGTTACCTACCTTGCGGTTACCTTCCACTGCGATTTGCTCACCTTGCGTTTAACTCCTACTGCGATTTGTGCATATTGTTGCGACTTTCTCAAATTATTTGGCAATTTACTAAGTGATGAGATTCATGTGATTGGGTAATCATTTTGCAATTCGTGAATTGTTGTAACCTTAGTCGTTTCAATTGATCTAATTGTGATCTGACGTTGTGAGTTAATCCTTACGACTTGACTAATCTCAATTGGATATATTGCAACTTGACTTGTCACAACTTAACACGTGATGCAAACTGTGACTCATCTGGTATCTCTCTATTAGTTTAATCCGCTGAATATATCTTCCGGTTTCTTTTGTTGACTTTAGTAAAATCCCTAGAAAGAATCATTTCTCGGTTTAAGTCACTAAAGGTGTAAAATCCCGTTTGAAGACATTGAGATGTCGACAGTATCAGATGACATTCAAGCTGCTGGGTCCGACACCCGACCTCCGATGCTAGACAGGACAGATTATGAATCATGGGCACAAAGAATCAGATTGTACTGCTTGGGTAAAGAAAATGGTGAGAACATTCTACGATCTATCGATGAAGGTCCTATGCAGATGGGTACAACCAGAGATGCTATCTCCACGGCTGAGGATGGCTCTGTTGTTCAGGGAATTGATAGACCACGCACTTACAATGATCTCGCTGATGTTGAAAAGAAGCGCTATGATGCTGACATTCGTGCCTCCAACATAGTAATACAAGGGTTACCCAAAGATGTGTACAAGCTAATCAACTTCAACACTAAAGCCAAAGCGGTGTGAGACAATGTCAAAATGCTTCTGTCTGGCTCAGAGCTGACCAAAGAAGACCGTGAATCTCAATTATATGATGAATGTGAGCATTTCAAAATGAATCATGGTGAAAACATTACCGATTACTATGTCAGATTTCACAAGCTGGTTAATGACATGAGAATGATCAGAATGACAATGCCCAACATTCAACTCAACTCTAAGTTTGTGAACAACATGTCACCTGAGTGGGATCGTTTTGTCACTGCTGTTAAGCTCAACAAAGGATTGAGAAATACGAACTATGAGCAATTGTTTGCTTATTTGCAACAACATGAGAAGTGT
>LBNU01022986.1:0-49807 GCA_014162995.1 Artemisia annua
TATATATACATACACATAACAATTAGTTCACAAATAAATCATATAGCCACATTTCACATTATACCACGTATTCCACTTATACACTTACCAACAACCTCGTATATGTATAAACATAATTATTATCTCGTTATACTCATTTCAACCATTTTAACCACAACAATATATATATTTCGTCATTCACAAAAAAATTAACCTATACTCGTCTAACCAAAGATTCATATTAATCACATCACATTCTCAACTTATACCAAATAACCACTTAAAACAACAAATATCACTTATCGCCGAGACCAAGGGTCTCGGCTTGATTCTTTCGAACCAAACCCACCCTAGCCGTGGCCCTTGGGGTCACGGTTTGGGCTCACCTCGGCTAGGCCGAGTACACGAGCAAACCAAACACCCTTGGTGTTTCGGTCGCCAACAAAACAACCCACAACATCAAAATTTATACCAAAACCTCAAATGTAAACATCACAATACTATAAATATTCATCAAATCGATACCCAAGAACACTCAAGTCCACGAAAATCGAAACCCATCACGTTTCGTGGGTTTCACCCACGAATTCGACCACTAACCCATGATACCTTCGGATTTTATGATACCAAACGAGACCCAAACATAAGAAATCAATAAACCCATAAGTTTATACACCCAAATCATTAAAACTTTCGGGTTTGACCCGAAAAAGTCAACCCAACGATTTACAAATTCCTTTTTCTTTACCTTTTCTTGTAGATCTCGCGATTAGAAACAAAAATGGGACGATGGTGATGAAATGAAGTGGCGGTAGGGTTTGTTTAGGGTGTTGGAATCCGTTTTTGAGTAAACAAATGGTGGTAGGTGATTTAGGAGATGTAGTTTGGTGGTTTTGGGAGTGGTGGCGGCGGCGTAGAGGTGGTGGTGGCGTGGACAGCCAGCAGTTTCCAGAAGAGAAAACAGTAGCATCGTCTTCTCCCGCCAAATTTTTAGGAAAAACCATTAAAATGATTTAATAATAAGAGTAAAAGTGGGGCTATGAGACTTCACCCTCCGATGTCGTTAAGCACAATTCAAGATAGATCAGCTGTACCGATCAGCAAGAAGCAAAGCAAGACTAAACTCTCTCAGCAAACTATGAATCGGACGCACCCTATACACTATTTACGAACTCACTTACAGCGCATGATATAACCTTCTCGAAATTCGATTACTTCCCGTAACTTCCCGAGTATGTCCGTTTAGTTTACATCCAAAGAAAACATTCTTTTAAAAGAAGTTGTAGTCATCGTTTGGTATCGTTCGGCTCTATCGTTTGCGCGGTGGGCGTACTAGAGAACGATATGGCACCGCACTCTAAGTATGTAGATCTCAGGATCCCTGACTGCAAGAATTAATGCAGAGATTCAATATTCCCAACACTTCCTAATATTGCCATGATCTTTTAAATACACATAAGAAGATCGATATACTCAAGAGACCAAAAGAAGAACGTTCCCTCACATAACGACAATAATGGTTATGTTCTTCACTAAAGTTCATCCAAAGCTCAAAATTAATCCTGAGCACTTTTTAGAGCGTCAATCCTGTATAGCAAGTAAATCGATTAAATAATATAGAAAGTTTCCATACCAAAATAATGTGAGCACCGCAATTAAGGTCTCTTTATACACGAAACTAGATAATTGTTAGAGCCTTGATCCTATATGCGAGTCGATGGTCTTGTAGAGTCTCATTCGGGATAAATGGTCGACGTGCTCATCATTAAATTCGTCAACTCAATAAAGTCCAACCATGCTTGTCGATCCTACTTATTACCCCTTTTAGTTAAATCATTAGTCGTGAGGATGCATTTTTCGTTAACAATAACCACTTAATATCCTTCGTCGGGCCCCTATTTGGGGCCCGTCCCAGTCCAATAGGTGCCAAACAATAATATTAATGGCCCGTTATCGGATAAATAAATCCGTAACTTACTCAAATAAGGTCCAATATTTCGTTACAAACCGGTGGCATCTGAAAAATAAATAACTTGGACTGTATATGCGTGTGCTCGAATATTTACATAATTCATTTCGACTCCCCACATTGGTTTTGAACCCATAAGGATCCATTCTTAAAGACTTTCCGTTATCTTAATCGTAATATAGAATTTCGTTATTATTTATTAAATAAGGTCCCGATAAATAATTAATCTAACTTAATTAGTTAATAGTTATCGATTGTTATATTTTTTATTTATTACGTACCTATTTATTATATAATGAAAATATTATATTCATATGCTTTCACCATATAAATAATTTATAAGACCCCTTATATTTTTCATATACGTTTTATGCGTAATAAATTATATTAACGAATTATTATTTATTCGAGTCCACGTGTCGCGAGTCCATGACTCCCGGTCCACATATAGTTCCGAAGTCCAAAATCTCATGTAAACGGCATTGTGAAGCCAACCAAGACTAGGCGAGTCTAGGCGACCTCGAACTTTGCACACAAAAAAGTCATAAATATCAATCCAGATAATTATATCCCGATAGTCATACACTTTCCAAACTTCAATAACGCGAGCCGACTACGCTCTCGACTAATCCTATGCTCGCGTCCCCATTCTAATAAGTTGCCAACCCTTTTATAGACTCCATATTCCTAACCAAGCTTCCATGCAATATCACCAACACAACAAACCGTTAGTCGCAATATATATAATATATTCACATAAAGATTAGTTCACAATAAGTCATAGCCACATTCACAATTTGATAACGCACTGATTCCACTTATACACTTACCAATAACCTCCGGTGATAGAGTACACATAATTATTATATCTCCGTTATACCCATCTTCAACCATTTAACCACGACGATATATATAATATTTCGTCATTCACAAAAATTAACCCTATACTCCGTCTAACCAAATATTCATATAATCCACATCAGCATTCTCTGATACTTATACCAAATAAACATTAAACCAAACCATAATCACTTATCGGCGAGACCTAAGGGTCTCGCTTGATTCTTTCGAACCAAAACCCACCCTAAGCCGTGGCCCTTGGGGTCACGGTGGGCTCACTCGGCTAGGCGAGTAACGAGCAACCAACACCCTTGGTGTTTCGGTCGGCCAACAAAACAACCACAACATCCAATTATACCAAAACCCAAAAATAAACATCACAATATCATAAATATTCATCAAATCGATACCGCAAGAACACTCAAGACCACGAAAATTCGAAACCCATTCCGTTTCTGTGGGTTTTACCCACGAATTCGACCACTAAATCCATGAAACCTTCGAGTTTAATGATAAAACGAGACCCAAGTATGAAGAAATCAATAAACCATAAGTTAACACCCCAAATCATTAAAACTTTCGGGTTTGACCGAAAAATCAACCCAACGATTACAAACTTCCTTTTTTCTTTAACTTTCCTTGTAGATCTCCGGCGATTAGAAACAAAAATGGAATGAGGTGAAATGAAGTGGCGTAGGTTTGTAAGGTGTAGGATCTCGTTTTTGAGTATAACAATTGGTGGTAAGTGATTAAGGGAGAATGTAGTTTGTGGTTTTGGGAGTGGTGGCGGCGGCGTAAGGTGTGGTGGCGTGTGTGCGCGCGCGGCTAGACAAGGAAGTGAGAAAAGAATGAAGTGGATGATGATGAAAAGAAGAATTTAGGTTTAGGTTAAAGTTATTTATTTAGGTTAGTTTGAGTGTGAGCAAAAATGTCCCTCTAGTTATAATTCTCATTAAGCTTAGTGAAATGGACACCAAAAACTTTATTTTTCTTTACATCTCCTCCCGACACATATATTATACAGGTTATAAATAATATCGATCGCCACACAAGTCGTTCAATAACCACCGAGTCATAAATAAAACAATTCCACGCAAATAAATGTTGTTAGTAACAAAAAATCACTTCAAAACATTTTACCACTCACGCTTCATAAAAATAAAAACCATTACTCCGAAATCACGTAATTGTTAATCTATAAAATTACGCCATCACCAGAGTTCCTAGTGCCAAGTCATGCATAGTGCCTAAACAAGAAGCTCAAATAGTCTAGCCTATATACAGTAAACCGAATGTACAGTATTTCATCATAAATTCCAAACTTTTCAACACGATAGTACTCCAAAATTTTATAAAATTAATCGATAACTAAATTCCATGTTTATAAAAAGTATAAGCGGTGAATTAGAAAAGGTCAGCAAAATACCGTTGCAAAAAAGCCAATAAGTATAATAGTTCACCTCTGAAGATATGCGGACATACAGTTTGATAATCGGAAATCTTTTGTTATGTATTAAACTTACTTAGTCGTAACGTTTGTTAACCATGGACGCATATCGAAATAGTTTTTTGATACTAGACATTTATATCAATTCAGAATTCCGTTGTTATGATCCAAAGCTAGCTAGCAAGAAACTTGAACACTTTCACAAACAGAACAAAAACATACACTATATAAAACGACAATATAGACAATATCAAACTAATTTTTTTTTTTTTTTTTTTTTTTGAACGGCGGGTTAGTTGTTAGTTGTTGGCTCGAGTTAGTGTCGCATCCTCGGGCAGAGATACCAACCGCGAGCCTCTCCTTAGGGGATAACCCCACTTCTATTCCCGATTCGCCTGATATCATTAGAGCTTGTGGTTCCCAAGTGAGGACTTCTCGGTCGGTCACCCAAACCGGTACTACTCTCACTTGGGCTCGCTTAACTTCTTAAGCCTTTACCACTAGACCACAAGCCCCATGATCAATATCAAACTAATTTAACAGCTGAAAAGAAATACATAGTAATTAATTATTCAAATTCTTACAATGAGTAAAACCAACTATTGATAACTTATAAAAACAACAATTTTATTCAACGACTCTATGCCTTGAGTCCATTTTATATTTAAAAGAACACTCATCAAGAGTGTTCAATATTGGCATCTTGCATACATATTTCAATGAATCAGATCCTGAAAATCACACAACAGTTCAAGGTTAGTCAAATTATTAGCTGTGTAAATGAAACTTATTGTATAATCTAAAGTTACCGGTTATATTCAATGGTGATTCTCCCGGCATCAGGATTAGCAATCACTGCGAATGCCTCTTGGGAAAGATCAATTTGATTTGAAGCACATCCGGGACAAAGATCAACAATTGTAACATCAACACTATTGCCGGTGCAAGGCTGTGGAATGCCGCCATTGGTTGGACCTGTGCATCTCACACGGTATCTAGTCCCACATGCAGCTCCGTTGGCATACAAACCACTGTTGGCTGCTGCAATCATATTACCTTGGTCTTGATTGCCAAAACATGCCGATGCTACATGAGACAATCAAAAACTCAATATAAGTCAACTAAGAAGAAATGAACCTTTAGTTAAAAGATGTTGGTATACTTACGTATGTAGGGAGGAGTGTAGAAAGTTGCTTGGCCATCAATGGCATGAGCAACCGATGTGAGACATGCAACCATGGCGATCAAGATAAAAGCTCTAGTCATTGAACCCATATTTGTAATGAATATCTTTGGAAACCCTATATATGTTTTGCGAAGTTGTTTGCTAATTAGTTCGGTGAAGAATGCATACAAGAGCTTTCCTTTTATAGCTGAAAAAACTAACTTGAAAGGTTAATAAGATGGTGCACATGCCACAATTTTCTTGTATGTATTCTACAAAAGACTAATCAGTTACCAAATCGATCAAGGAAGTTTGATTCAAACTAATTTGTTGGTCTCTTGTACTTCTAGATTGTCCATATTTAATTCTTTCTGTTTTGAAAATTATTGCTATGTATCTTTTGAATAATATTAAAACATACTCTATATAATATTTTTTCCGTTTACATTTTTTTCTGAATGGTATTTTTCTTCTGTTAACTTTTCTTTTTTTAACCAGCTTATGTTAACTTGATTTGGTTACTACAAAAATAATTGTGTATTTAGTGTAGTAGGGTAACCATGCGTTGCATAGACACAAAAAATGTAATGAAGATTTTTACAAATGTTTTTTATTACGTTTTTCTTGCCTATAACTTTACGGATGACAAGAAATTTATATTCGAGTAATATTAAGCAATATTAATGTGACTATTTTATATAAAAATAAATATAAAGTTAGAAAATAAAGCGGGCAATATAAGTATCTTAATAGTATTTATTAAAATAAAAAAAACTTTATTGAATATAATATAGCATAAAACATAAATGTGTCTTAAGGCTTATCACGGTCCAAAAACCGGAGTTGACCGACTAAGACGGGACCTGACCAAAGACCGATTTGGCCCAAAATACCAGTCCGAGGATCGGACCAAAATGTTCGGTACAGGTTCGGGTCGGTCTAGTTCAATTTAACACCAAGTGTCATAACATTAGAGCAGCAGGTGTCGTAATATGTTAAACCTCCTTTTTTGGTGGCACGTCATGGCACATCAGCTTTAACACCAGCATCACTAACACTGCTAAAATAACTCTCCCTCATAACATGCCATAACATCACCTTTTGGGCCCCACACTTACTTTCCAATTATTTTAACAAACTAATGTCTTTTCACTAACTAAAATTAAAATTACGAATTACATACAACTAAAAAAAAAATTGAAAAAAAAACCCCAAAAAATATATTACATATCTCATGTAAACAAACTTTTCAAATTTGACGGTATAGACTCAATCTTCTATAATTGTAAAAGGTTAAAAACAAAAAGACGAAAAGAAAAACTTTCAACTCATCTTCTTCGTGAAAACACACACACAAAAATAAACACAACCTAAACACAAGCACAAGTGCACAACACAACACAAGTACACCCTTCTTAATAATAATAAAAAAAAAACAATAAAAAAAATCATAAAACAAAAATGGTCGGTACAGGTTCGGGTCGGTCTAGTTCAATTTAACACCAAGTGTCATAACATTAGAGCAGCAGGTGTCGTAATATGTTAAACTTCCTTTTTTGGTGGCACGTCATGCCACATCAGCTTTAACACCATCATCACTAACACTGCTAAAATAACTCTCCCTCATAACATGCCATAACATCACCTTTTGGGCCTCACACTTACTTTCCAATTATTTTAACAAACTAATGTCTTTTCACTAACTAAAATTAAAATTACGAATTACATACAACTAAAAAAATTTTGAAAAAAAAACCCCAAAAAATATATTACATATCTCATGTAAACAAACTTTTCAAATTTGAAGGTATATACTGAATCTTCTATAATTGTAAAAGGTTAAAAACAAAAAGACGAAAAGAAAAACTTTCAACTCATCTTCTTCGTGAAAACACACACACAAAAATAAACACAACCTAAACACAAGCACAACACAACACAAGTACACCCTTCTTAATAAAAAAAAACAATAAAAAAAATCATAAAACACTCCTTTATCAGGTTATGGCGTACGCCACTGGCTTGGCGGCCGTTATAATGCCGTTGAGTACCGTTGTGATTGTGCCGCTATAACGCGGTTCACGTAGGGCTTGCGTACCCCTCAAGCCATGATACCCAGTACTCTTAATTCTTATTTGAACTAATTGAGGTAGAGACATAGTAATTAGTTATAGATCATATCTTAACTATCTATAATGTAAAAATGGTCAAAGGTGAAAAGTGGAATAGTCAAGAAAAGTGGAATGTTGAAAATATGTTTTGACTATTCTACCCCTGAATGTTAAATGTTGAAAAATTGTTGAAGGGTCAAGCTAAATTTGAAATGTTTAAAAAGCCATATGTATTGAAAAACACGGCTTGAATTGAAACTGAATTAGTGAAGGTCTGACTTAAGAAATGTTATATTGAATATTGAATTGAAACTGAATCTTAATTACATATAAATCTTGAATCTTAAAAAATTAAGAAATGTATTTATGGAAACAAAAGAATTGTAATATGAGATTGATATATGGGCCCTCAAAGTTTCCTTGCGTCAGGTGCTCTATTGTTTTGTGAAAGTTATAATTTTTGCTTGTTTAGTTATGCAAGTCTTTATATGTATTATTTTGCTTTTGGGTCCCATCCTCTTTTAGTTATCTTGATATTTGAGGCGGGATGTTATGTATTGTATTATTTTGTTTTATCTCTTTTGGGGTCTCGTAATAATATCTTGCCTTTCTAAAAAAAAAAAAAAAAAAAAAAAAAATTGTAAGGAAAAAGGAATTGAAAACAAATTAATTGAATTGAAAAAACACAGTTTGATAGTAGTAACCGCATTAAGTGTTGACTTTATAATCCAAGAAACACATTTAATGACACATTTAATTCAATTTACCGTGTACTTTTCAAACCCTCATGCTTATAAATACCCACTAACACACAAGAACACAAAAAATATCATATGCTACAACCGCCTCTGGCGCCATAACCTATCCCACTTCAGTTACCGTGTAGTTTTTTTTGGAGCATTTGATGTTTTTTTTGGAACTATGGAGCATTTGATGTTCATTCGTGTGATTTTCTAAATAATCGAATGTTTAGATCTGATGGTATTGTTTTCCTTAAAGCATTTTCTTTGTAACCTTTGAAATATTTTCTCTTTGGATGATGTAGATCTTTTGAGATCTGTGTAACTTTGTATATATGTTGCAAATAAAATGGTTGGTAGAATGTTAAAAATAAAAAAGAAATGGCTGGTAGAAAGTTTACAATTTGAATTATCGAAGCCAGGAACTTACGAATATTGTTGGTAATAACAAAACGTTACTGTCTATCTATACTTTAATTATACATTACCCATCAGTTATACCATAGATCCAACTTTCACGATAAATAATAGCACAAATATTAGTCACTTGAAAGAAAAAAGGGCAAAAAGAAATTCAGCTAAGGCTATATAACATATCTATAACATTTTGACAAAGTAATTAAAACTAAGATGACTTTGAACAAATAATCAAGAAATTAACTAAATAAAAACATGCATTCTTAAGGTCAAAAGATGTTTAAAAAAACCCAAGTTAAAAGAAGCACAACATAGAATTGTGGAAACACACAAAGATTAACAGGGGACCTATCATAGTATAGATGTGAAAAAAACACAAGAATAAAAGGGACTGTATGATGACAGTAAAAAGGCTACATGAACTAGATTTCTAGCTCAAAAGAGTTTCATGATCATATGTATGAAATTTTGAAGGTTACCTTGCAAAAGATTGAGCAGATGAATGCTTGGATCGACTAATAATATAGCGATTGGACTAATCTAGAGACTAATGATTCAAAACAAGGTTTGCTCTAAATCCCTTTTAAGAAAAAAGAGGTTTTCTCAAAAGAGTTTCATGAACATACCCGGTTTAATTTGACCCGTTTTCGACCCAACCCGTCGGGTTGACCCGGTTTAAATCGACTCATTTTTTGACTGGAACGGTTCAACTTGTTGAACCACCCGGGTCAAACCGGGTTTCAAAACATTATGTTTAATCCCCAAACCTTCAAACTTTTATTATTTTCGTTTATAGGCCATAAACTTTTTTTATCACTAAACGATCTGTCGCTATAAAATCCCATTGCTATGCACGGGTACTCGTCTAGTTACATTAAATGTAGTTAAGACTTAAGATAAGTTAAAAAGAAAATGATATTTTCTCGTATTACATATCAATACTTGTCCTTCTATTTGTATGAATGTAACAAGTGAAGTGATAAAGAGTTTAAAATGAAAAACTTTCTTGAATATAATATAACACTAGCAGAGTGTTCGCGCGTTGCGGCGGCAGATACCTTGTGATTGAAGTTCAAGCGCCAACCAAATAATATTGACAAATTGATTAACCAAAGAGAAACAAAAAGAAAATGATCCCGGTCCGGCCCGGTTCGCCCGTCTTTACCGATTTCGACCGGTTTTCTCTGTTTCATTTTCGAACGGCTTTTATTGGCTAGCTGAACCGGTGACGACTTCGGTTCCCGGTTGAACACGTTGGTCCGGTAGGGTTTTCAAAACCATATGTACCATCAACTTATTAGCATACTACATGTATGAAGCTTTGTGTTTTATTGATTTGTACCGTATGTATAATAACATGCATTTTTCATTTTAAGGGTGTTAAAAAAAACACAACATAAGCATTCTACTAAATATCTTTTTATTTTTATTTATTTTATTTATTTTTATCAAAATCATCAATTCTGTCACGTGTCAGGAGTTTGTGAGTAGAACAACGAGTAGAAATATAAGGTAGGATAAAATCTTATTTTTCGAGTGATAAATGAACTAAAATAGGAAAAAGAAATAGTCATGACACATGTTATTTATTTGTGTAGGTAGAAAAGTAAGTTTGAATAAAATGTAAGAGAATATGAGAAAAGTTCAATACAGATCTAAAATTTTCTAAATATTCAATAAATAAATTTTGATCACTCATTTTTTAATAATAATAAAAAAAACCCCATTGTATCCTTTAAAAAAATTAAGAGATAATTGTTTCTAGATGTATTCAAGTTATCACTTTTTACTGAGTTTATTATTATTATTATTATTATTATTATTATTATTATTATTATTATTATTATTATTATTATTATTATTATTATTATTATTATTATTATTTATTTATTTTTATTTTTTTCCTAACAAAGGTGCAGAACTTGCTAATCCTACCTATCTCAACACTTGACGGGGTGATTAAGGTTTTTGGTTAGAGTTATTTACATTTAATGTAAATAACTCCTTCTAATTCACTATAACGAGTGTTTTTTTGGGTAAAAGAGATTTTTCACCCTGGTAAAATACTATAACGAGTGTTACTACGTTGGGGCAGCAAAAGATCCTTCTTCCTGGATTTCTGTCCTTCTAGGATGTCTTGATGATAGCAATATTACTACAGCCGCAAAGCACCATTGTTATGTTCTTAAGTGTGTGAGTGTGTAGATGGTAGTAGGTGTGCGTTAATGACCGATTAATCGTATTATATAAGAATGAAAAAAATGAAAACTTGGTTGCAAAAAATGTCCCTCAACACAAAGGTAGTTGTGGAAGTGGGGGTTGTCAGGTGGATTTTATGGCGGAAAAAGTGAAATGACGAAAATACTCTCACGTGGAACGCATGTGAGGACTAACTAACGGGTTTTAGTAATGAGTGTTAGCAAAAAACAGGAATTTGCAACTGCAGTAGCGCCTAAGGGGCATTTCTCTCGAAAAGCCCAAACGTTAGGTACACAGCTCGCAAACTTTCAAAAGTAGAGACATTTCTCACAAAAAATGACAAAAGTTAGGGATATAATTTGGAGTTTACTCTATGTTAAAGGGAGTTAACTCAAAAAAACAAGGTACAATAAAAATGACAACCCACCTTCTTAACAAGACAATTAAAAAGGATAAGCCACAAACACAAAATATACTTACCACTATATCTTATATAGAAAACTAGAAGAAAAATGCTATTTCCTCCTACAAATTTTCCTACTTATCCTGCTACTCACAGGATTCTGGTAAGTGTCAAAACAGACGGTTTGGATGCAGAAAGATAATGAGTGAGAAAAAAATATATAATATTATTGTGTGTGTAGGAGTATTAGTAGGAGGATATTGTTAAATGATTTAGCAATGTTCAAACTAAAACTAAGCCTAAAAATACTAAAAGACATAAACCAAGTAAAACACATGATCTGACTCGCTTAACGATTTATTGTTTGCAAGATATTTTATTTTTAGAAAAAGGACGGAAAGTTTTAATTTAATTTTATTTTTTTTGATGAAAAAATGAATGTCAATGATTTATTCATTGGACTTTTAAAAAATATGAGATGTATATTGAACTCAACTATAGAGAATATAACATTACTCTAGTGTGATTTATATTGTTGGCGATATATGCAAACATTATTTGAAAATTCATTAGTGATGATAAGACTTCTCTAACTTCTATGCTGTTTTGGATCTTTATAATCTTTCCTAACAAAACCAAATCGTTTTTGTTACTATTGTCATAACTTTGACCAGAGAAAGTTCAAAGTTTATGGTAAAAGATTAAAATGTAGTTATGATGTTTTAGTCAGCATTTATTGCAATTTAGACTTGTGAAGGGCAATTAAAAATTTACAAGACTTCCAAAACTGGTACTTCTCTTGATTACAAACAAGCCCTCAGTTTTTTTTTTTTTTTTTTTTTGAAAGATAAATTTCATTCAAAAACGCCACAGACGGTCCTCAAAACAAGGACCCCTGGGCCAACAACGAATTACATCAAGAGCGGAGAATTTCTCCAAGCATTCCAATCTATCTCTTTATATTTAGATCTATTCCGAATCCAAAAAAACGATGTAGCTTTTATAAATTCCACGACTTCGATGGCTCTCCGTCTATTGTTTTTGAAAACTCTATTGTTCCTTTCATTCCATAAAGCCCATAAAGCAGTTATCAAAATCCCTTTCAGAATGTATTTGTTGGTCTTCGAAAGTTGTTGAACGTCTGCTAATGTCAGCAAGTCAACCACTTCAAAAGCGAAAATAGGCGACAAGCGGCACCATGTTTCCATCCTCGACCAAATTTCTGCAGCAAACATACAGCCGGTAAATAAGTGCGATGTTGTTTTTCGTTGTGCTGCAAAGATACACGTATCATTCGGCAAAGGGATCCGCGTTTGACCAATTCAGACTTATAATTAGTAGGGAGCCGATTAAAGTGCAGCCCTCCAAGCCATCACTTTGATTTCAAGAGAGCCCAACCCTTCCCAATCATACACCAAATATTCTTGCTTACAGGGGCCTGAACGACATCAGAACTTTAGGCTTGTTTAAACACGAAAAAAACACCTTCATCATCTGCTGTTCCATTTTCCATCAAAAGCCCCTCAGTTAAGTTTTTTTTTTTTTTTTTTTTTTTTTTTTTTTTAAACGATAATTGAACTTGCTAGACAATTACAAGAAAGTGAATAGAGCATTAAAAAGATTACAAAGCCACTCTATCCAATATCCAATTGAAAGATAATTGTTTGAGAATTAGGTTCTTTGATTGACGTTTGACCACGCATGTATATTGATCACAGATTCGGCAAAGGATCCATAAAGTGGATTGGATAATGACATCAAACACGTAGTTAGGTTGGATGGAAGATTTGCATAACTTGCCATAGTTAAGTTAACTACATCAACAATCTCTCGAGTTAAATTAATGAGTTCATGTTCGTGGAACCAGTTTTATTCTTGCGATTTAGGTATAATTTCACGAAAGAAGGTTATATAATTACAATATTGTTGATGTCGTCTTATTGTTTTCATGACTTGCACGTACAATCTGCATAATATAGATATATTGAATACTAATCTTTCAATCGTAACAAAGTTTATAGAATTTATTTTAGATCAATACAGTACTTAGTTTTCAGTTTAGTAATGCAACATAATTGATTGATGAGTTATATAGATCATCCATTCCGGCCTTAACCCTCTAAAGGATTCAATAACCTTTTGGTTCAACAACTAGTCGCCTAGCTTAAATAGCCTTACCGGCTCACCCTCTTGCATTTCATTTCACCCTAGGGTTGACTTTTTTATAAAGTAAAATTACTAACATATTACAGTAATACATCTGATCAGATCGAGTTGTCATGTCGAAACTCACAAAATCACATGGTTGGGGAGCATTCACAATCTCACGTATACCGCTAGGCCAAAGGCCCTTTGGGTCATAATGTCGATTATAATTTTAAGACAATTAAGTAACGAACTGGTTGAGTTTGAACTATAGTTAAATTCACATCCCGAGCTACACCCTCCTACACGGGTGATGTCATTCAAAATCTTGTCAAAATTTCAATTTTACGTAAAGTATCATTTCCGTGATATATAACATGGACCCTAATGTCGTTTGTATCAAATTAAATTGCATTTACTTAACATTTTTTACAACGGCGTCTCATTAGGAGTGTAAGCAGATACTTGATATATAAAAATTGAACCATTCTTTTTTATCAAGTTTTGGACTAACAACATTGTCATGGTTAAAGAAATATCTTATCGAGTAGCTGAGTTTATAAGTGTTTTATGATGTTAGACATGATACGCATATAACATATCTCCTCGTTATGTTTGAAAGCTAGCTAAGCGCAGAAAGAAACTTGAACAGATTCAGAAAGATCGACAATATGAAATCATACAAAATCAATAAGGTAAAAAAAATAAAATATTCCAAACTTTTACAATAAGGAAAACAAACTTTGGATTAACTAAAAGATACAATTTTATTCAACGACTACTTTAAGGTGTCTGTTATTTAGAAGAGAACTCGTTAAAAGTGTCTGTTATTGGCTTCTTGCGTACATATATCATTCAATTAGATCCTGAAAATCACACAATTTAAAGTTAGTCAAACTATTCGCGGTCCAAAAAAAAAAAGTTTCAGTTTTACGTATAGTTACCTGTTATATTCAATGTTAATTCTCCCCGCATCCGTATTAGCAATCACAACGAATGCCTCTTGGGAAAGATCAACTTGATTTGAAGCACATCCGGGACAAAGATCAACAACTGTAACATCAACGCTTCTGCCAGTGCAAGGCTGTGGAACGCCTAAAACTGTTGTACCTGTGCAAGTGACACGATACCTCATCCCACATGCAGCTCCATTGGCATACAAACCACTGTTGGCTGCTAGAATCATATTACCACGGTCTTCATTCCCAAAGCATGCAGATGCTACACGAGACAATCAAAAACTCAATACAAGTCAACTAAGAAAAAATGAACATTTAGTTAATAGATGTTGGTATACTTACGCCTATATGGAGGAGTGTAGAAAGTTGCTTGGCCAACAATGGCATGAGAAACCGTTGTGAGACATGCAACCATGGCGATCAAGATAAAAGCTCTAGTCATTGAACCCATTTTTTGTTATGTATATATTTTTGGAAACCCTAGATATGATTTTTGAGGTTGTTTAATTAGTTTGGTGAAGAAAGCATACAACAGATTTCCTTTTATAGCTGAAAAAACTACTGTAACTTGCAGCTAGGTTTATAATCTATAAGATTGTGCACATGCAAAAAATTTCTTGTATATATTCCACAAAATACTAATCATATACCAAGTCAAGGAAGTTAGGTTGATACTTATTTGTTGGTCCGATCCATATATACTTCTAGATTGTCCATTATTAATCTTTTCTTTCTTGAAAAATATTGCTACATATCTTTTTAACAATCTAAAAACATACTCCGTATATTTTTTTGAAACAACATTTTTTCGTTCTTTTCTTTATTTGGTTTTTCTTCCGTTTACTTAATTTTATTATTATAACGAAACTGTACGTGTTACTAGTGTTGGGAGCATAAAAACTAAAGTGTGACCGATATTGTTATTATATGTAACCGCCTAAATGTATGAGGTTTTTCTGTATAAAGTTATCCGGGAAGAATCAGATGTACACGCCTTAATTAAATGAGGTATCCCGCGATCATTTTCAACTCTTTTCACTGGCCACTAGCTCCTAAATGTATACCTAATGATATTTGAAACTTATACCTCTTGTGAGAAAGTCATGTTACTTACTTGTTTGGTGTAGTCATTGATCATGTGATGATATGATTTCCAATTTCTTCTGGTATTATAGAATCTTTCTTAGCAAAACTAAATCGTTTTTTGTTACGCATTGTCATAGTTTTGACTGCCCACAAAGTTCAATAACCTTAGCAAGAAAAACCATGTATGATGATGATTTCTTATTCTACATTTAATGCAAAAATAGACATGTGAAGGCTGAAGTGGCAAATCTAAACGTTTGTGACAAATTAAGTAATAATTGAATTAATTAAATTTTTTTATTTAGATATAGAAAAAAATAAATAAAAGCTAAATATTTCTGATTCGGTCAAAGTTTATAAAATTCCGGTTTTATACTCTCATGTATTAAAAAACCGAAAATACACATGAGCTTCAGGGCTATTGTTTCATAGTTTTAGAGGGGAAAGTGTAATTTAAAAGAAAGCTTGAGATTTTAATTGTATCCCATCAAAAGTATTCCCCGTCTCATAACCCTTCCATAAATCCCAAAATTCTTATACAATCATAGGAATCCTGATTGAAGAATTAAAGCCCGCGAATTCATCGACACAACCATTCGGTTTAAATGGCTTTTGTTAATGGTCGACAAATTATTGATGGTCCTTTAATTGTTGACGAAATAATCTCTTGGGCAAAGCTTTATAAAAGGAAATTATTCATCCTTAAAGTGGACTTTGAAAAGGCTTTTGATACATTAAATTGGTCTTTCTTGGATTCTATCATGATTCAAATGGGCTTTAGTTTAAAATGGAGGAAGTGGATTCATGCATGCTTAGGTTCGGCTTTCGCCTCTGTCTTGATCAATGGCTCTCCTACCCCAGAATTTAAGATGGAGAAGGGTCTTCGTCAAGGTGACCCTCTTTCCTCCCTCCTTTTTATTTTAGCTTTAGAAGCTCTCAATATTGTTCTCGTGGAAGCTAAAAATAAACAACTCTTTCGGGGTATCGAAGTTGGAAGAGACAAGGTTGATGTTTCCCACCTACAATTTGCGGATGATGCCCTTATCATGGGAGAGTGGTCTAGACCAAACATAAAAAATCTGTCAAGAACCCTCACATGTTTCCACCTTGCTTCCGGCCTCAAGGTAAAGTTTAATAAAAGCAAAATCTTTGGCATTGGGGTAAATAATCATGAGTTGAACTCTATTGCTATATCAATTGGTTGTCAACCTTCCCAACTCCCTTGTACATACTTAGGCCTCCCTATAGGTGCAAACATGTCAAGAAGTGCTAATTGGTGCCCTCTTTTAGAACGTTTTCAAAAACGCCTTTCAAATTGGAAAGCAAAGGCTCTATCCTTTGGTGGTCGCCTCACTCTTACTAAATCAGTTCTTGGAAGCCTTGGAGTATATTACTTCTCAACATTCAAAGCCCCAAAGATGGTTATTAGCAAACTTGAAAGGATAAGAAGGAAATTCTTTTGGGGTGGCACATCAGATTCTAATAAGATAGCTTGGATTGCATGGGATAAAGTAATCTCTCCTCTTAACCAAGGTGGGCTTGGTATCGGGAGTCTATGGGTCAGTAATCTTGGCATGCTTGCTAAATGGTGGTGGAGATTCCATTGTGAAGGTAATGCTCTTTGGTGTAAATTGATTCGTTCGATTCATGGTTCACAAGGTGGCCTCCATGACTTAACCTTTATTAGAAGTAAAACGGGTCCTTGGTATCAAATTGCAAAATTGAATGTCAACTTAAATATGTTTGGAATTGACCTTCACTCGCTCTTCAAAAAGAAGATTGGAAATGGTTCAACCACTCGGTTTTGGCTCGATAGATGGGTAGGAAATGCTCCACTTTGCTTTACGTTTCCAAGGCTTTTTCGGCTTGATTCACAACCTCAATGTTACGTTTCTGACCACTCTCCAACAGTTTCTAGTGTTGTTACTGCTACCAACCATGTTCGTTTAGCTACTGGGCCTCATAACATGCCACAAAACATTAATTCCCAACAGTCCGCCTTTTCTTTCGATAACCTATTGCCTGCTAGACCCCATGGGCTGTTGTTTCATTGGGCTTGGACTAGATTGCTTAGATCAGATGCTGAGAAGGATGAGCTATTGGAGCTGGAGAGTCTTGTTTCAAACTTACACCTCTCGAATGAAGATGACAAATGGGAATGTTTATTAGATGGTTCAAGAGTGTTTTCAGTAAAAGGCATGCGGAAGCTAATTATAAATTCTTCTTTCCCCACAAACGAACCTCGAACAAGATGGAACAAATTGGTTCCAATTAAGGTTAACATTGCTTCTTGGAGAATGGAAAACCAAAGAATCCCAACTAGAGTAAATTTGGATTATAGAGGTATCGATCTTCACTCAGTCCGTTGCCCGGTGTGTGATGATGACTTAGAGACGGAGGAGCATATCCTAGTGAAATGCGTTGTAGCAAAAAACACATGGGCCGAGATCCTCAAATGGTGGGATATTCATCATATCCGTATCAACAACCTCAACGAAGTGTTCACTACAGCAAGTCGTGTTTGATGCTGTTATCCAATCCACTTTATGGATCCTTTGGCGGTTCCGTAACGATTCTACATTTGCGGCCAAACGTCCATCGAAGAGCCTAATTCTTAATGATGTAAAGCAGTTCTCTTTCGATTGGATATCAAATAGGTTTAAGAAAGCAAAATTCAATTGGATAGAGTGGCTCTATAATCCTTGTAGCTCCCTTTCCATTCCTATGTAATTTTCTAGCTCCTTGCTAGTGTTATATTTCAATTGCCGTTCAAAAAAAAATTCCTAGAACCATAAATCAACAATCAAAGAACTGAAAATCCTATGTAAGAACAAAAACATGTCATCAACCAAACATAAGCTTTGAATATCTAAGTTAGTTGAATTATCTGTTTAGTTTCACTAACACATAATAATAACCTTAACCTAGATTTATCAGTTTTTGAACTCGATTTAGGGGTTATTGCTATAGGTTCAGCTTGATTTTAAAGGTGTGGCTAGTATTGTTTTTCTTTTGTTGATTGTTGCTATCTTTCGTGATTTTGTTGGATTGTTCGTTTAAAGTTAATCTTGAATAATCAAATTAAGATTATAGGTGGTAGGGAAAAAAGATTCTAAGATGCTTATTACTTGCGTATTTATACAAATAATCGACTGCTAGCATCAACTAGCAAGTTCATAGATAAGGGGGTGTTTGGATTGCTAATCAAAACTGTTTAGCTACTTAATGCATTTTCATAAAACACACAAATAGTTTCCTGGCCTTTAAGAGTGTTTTGAGATTGCTTACATTGTGTTGTTATAATAACATGATCCATGAAATGTTGCTTAAGTGATAAACTGCTTAACATTATAGTTATATCATAAAGTTTGTTCATTCAGTTTCTAATGGAAATTATAATGTGCAAGACAACTAAAGAGAACCCTCGTGTTACCTTTGCTATAGCTTCCTGCGATACCCAAAATTTAAATGTGGCCATTTTCACCAAGTTTCAGATTGTCTGTCTGATGGAAGTTGTGTTATCGCAAAAGATATGTGGGGAAAATGCGAGAGGTACTACTATCCTTTTCTAGCTAAAAGAATTATATCGTTATGATCTCGTGTGTAACATGGATGATCATGCATGCATTTAGAACATACATTTTGACCCAAAGGAGGCAAATCGAGATCAAGAAAGAAGGAAACGACACGAGGAGGCAAATTCCACCAGCTTTAAACTTTTTTTCAAACCTTGATAACATGAGGCAATGGACAATGTCTTCTTCTACCTCATCACATAAAGGGCAGGATGAGGAGTTCAAAGATATACCTGTAAAGACAAATTAGAGCGAGTAGCAAGTCAAATTAGAGAGACCGTAAAAACACATATGTTGACCTTATGAGGAACCCCACGAGTTGTGGATGTGGTGATCTTCAATAGCGTGGTCTAAGAGAGAAACAAGTTGAATCCTTTTCGAGAGTACTTTTAGTTTAAATTTACCCGAAGCATCTCCAACCCAACACCAACTGCCAACACCATCATAAGAGAGGGCAAGATGGCCAATAAGCTGAGAAAGAGTGGAAAGGTAATCAGAGGCCCTACCACAGGTTTGGGTTGGTCACAATCTTTCAACTTTTCAAAGGCATGTAGCCTAAGAAAAGCGTCCATAAGACGCATACCGTCACTACACCATGGATCTTTCCAGAAGAGCGTGTTGGACCTGTTGAAATTTTATGGATAAAGGCACAGTAGAAAAGAAGCATCAATGGTTTTGATGCACTTAATGGCCTTTAATGTGTCCTCCAAACACCACCAACTTCGTAAGAGTTTAAAGATGAATTAAACCTTCCATCAACACCGTAAAACTCTTTAATCACCACCCGCCATAAAGCATTTACCTCCGATAAAAACCTCCCTTTCCATTTCCCAAAAAGCCCAAGCTTCTTAGATCTAAGACAACCAACCCCAAGCCACAGTTCTTAGCATCAAGGAGGATGGTTTTCCATTTAACCCAAATGTAAACCCCGTTGAGACTCCTTGAAGCCCCAAAAGAACCCGCATCTCAAAGATTCAAGAAGGCTTAAAATCTTTTAAGGCGCTTTGAATAATGATAAATAGTATACGGGAAGGCTACCAAGATTTATTATATTTTATTTTATTTTACTTTATTTTTTTGATAACTATGATTTCTGATCTTTTGTCCGACTAATCCAAGGGGTTTGAACCCACCGCCACGCAGACTCAAACCAGGTAAAGCCCTCCCTTTTCATGAGGTTGGCGTGGCCACTTAAGGCTACCAAGGATGGATTTCACAAGAGTGAGTCTCCCCCGATCGATAGCGAGTTTACTTTCCAACGAGGGAGCTTAGATTTAAACCTTTTAATAATCACGTTCCGTCCATCACATTGATTCATTTTCTTACCCTCGGGAGACCAAGGTAAATAAACGGCAGTTTGTCAAGCAGACACTTGATATATAAAACTGAGCTTTTTTTTTTTTTTTTTTTTTTTTTTTTTTTTTTTTTTTTTTTTTTTTTTTTTTTTTTTTTTTTTTTTTTTTTTTTTTTTTTTTTTTTTTTTTTTAAAAAAAAAATCAGGCTTTGGACTAACAACATTGTTTTGGTTAAAGATATATCTTATCCAGTAGCTGATTTTATAAGTGTTTTATCTTTATGATATTAGACATGATATGCATATAACATATCTCCTAACTTGTTCTGTTAGAAAGCTAGCTAAACGCAGAAAGAAACTTGAACATAAAAAATATATATATAAAAAAAATAAAAATAAAAATAAAACCGACAATATGAAATTATACAAGATCAATAAGGGAGACAATAAAATATTTCAAACTTTTACAATAAGGAAAACAAGCTTTGGATTAAATAAAAGTTACAATTTTATTCAACGACTACTATATGCCTTTGAGTCCCATTATATACCCTTGAGTCCCATTTATTTAGAAGAGAACTTGGTAAAAGTATCTGTTATTGCCTTCTTGCGTACATATATCATTGAATTAGATCCTGAAAATCACACAATTTAAAGTTAGTCAAACTACGTACTCGCGGTTCAAAAAAAAAAAGTTTCAGTTTTACGCATAGTTACCTGTTATATTCAATGTTAATTCTCCCGGCATCCGTATTAGCAATCACTGCGAATGCCTCTTGGGAAAGATCAATTTGATTTGAAGCACATCCGGGACAAAGATCAACAACTGTAACATCAACACTATTGCCGGTGCAAGGCTGTGGAACGCCAGCATTGGTTCCACTTGTGCATGTCACACGATATCTAGTCCCACATGCAGCTCCGTTGGCATACAAACCATTCTTGGCTGCTAGAATCATATTACCACGGTCTTCATTGCCAAAGCATGCAGATGCTACACGAGACAATCAAAAACTCAATACAAGTCAACTAAGAAGAAATGAACATTTAGTTAATTTATAGATGTTGGTATACTTACGCCTGTATGGAGGAGTGTAAAAAGTTGCTTGGCCAGCAATGGCATGAGCAACTGATGTGAGACATGCAACCATGGCGATCAAGATAAAAGCTCTAGTCATTTGGGGTGGGTCGGGTGAGGGTAAAAAGCTCTCGTGGGTTAAATGGGAGCCGGTTTTGTCTTCATTTAGGTTGGGGGGTCTTAATGTTGGGTCACTTCGGGCAAAAAACTTGGCTTTGTTGGGTAAATGGTGGTGGAGATTTAGGAAGGAGGGCGGTAGTTTATGGGTTAGGGTGATCAAAATATTTATGGGAATAGTGGGGGTTTAGGGGACGTTAGGGCATTGGGTGGGGGGCTATGTGAACTTATAATCTCGTTCTTTGCTTCTATAAAACTCGAAGGACCAATATTGTTAGTTATGTTAGTTACTAACCGAAAAGTTAGTTAAGTGGCGGTTACAAAAGTTAGTTATGGTTAGTTAAATTCGGTTATTACCAAAAGGTCACAATGGTTCCATTGTCTCGAATGGAAACCTATAAATTTGTTTGTATATACTCGAATACAATGGTTAGAAAAATACTTATTCATTATTTACTTTGCAACTTATATTTCGACTAGATTTGGGACAACAATTGGCATCAAGAGCAAGTGGTTATACACGACACGACTTCGTTTCTAGATACCAAGAACATTTAACGAGAAGGCCATAGAAGGAAATACGCTGGGAACACTTTGTTTTCAGTAAAGAACCCTTGCGTTGTTTCTTTTCTTCCAAAGAAGACAACGAGTGAATAAGTAATACGCAAAAGATAGTGCACAATCTTTCTGCGTAGGAGGTTGCAAACGTTTTACATCAAACGAGACTGGTGGTACAAAAATTTGTTGGTAACAACGAAGGGAAAGGAAGGAAACTCTTGACGTTTACAGGGTTGCGTGGAACAAGAGTAATAAGCGCTGAAGGATTCTTTTGTGATTCGCTGGTAACGTGACACAGGAATGGAATAATACATTCTTTTGTGATTTGCTGTTAACGCAACACAGGAAAGGAAAGTACACATCGTTTGGTTATAAAACGAGTGGGGTAAAAGGCTTTGCGAAACCGGGTTAAACAAGACACAAAGAGAGGAATACGCGGGGTTAAAACGCGAGTAGTGAACGTTGTTGTGGAAAAGATTGGAACGTATACATAACAAGAAGGATTAAGGAGTACTCAAGGAAAGTTTAGTGTGGAAAACGTGTCGGGACGACACAAGGGAACAACAACAACGAACAAGAAATCAGAAACAAACATCTAGTTTGTTTCGGTGTGGGTTACCGAGAGTGGTACCAAGTTTGTGTGTAGGAAAGCTTTTGGATTTCGAAGTAATAGAAAAAAAGACAACGTATAGGAGACAAAACCAAAAACAACACACAAGGAAAACTTAAAGCAATGTGAGGACGTGTGGTATACCGAGAAAAAGGAAGAAAGTTTTTTTTGTTTTTGGCTTGTCGAATACTAAACAGTTAGACAACAAATAAACAAAAGGAGGTTGTGGCGTTTGTTTGGTTCAAAGAAAGGCAATTCGACAAGAATCAAACAAGAAAAGGAAGTCGTGGTTCTGTTTCGGCTCGTTGAAAAAAATTCGACAACAAGAAAAGGAAACCGTGAGTGGTTTTTGGTTTGTGTACGAATTGGATTGAAAGGGAAACTACAACGAGGCAAGGAAACAAGGGAACCAACTTGGGAATAACAACAAAACGTTGGTAAACGATATTACTAACGCAAGACAAAGGGAATACAATTGTGTTTTAACACAAATATCGAGGTCACAAGTTAAAACTTTTCTGGATTTCAATTATATTAGATAGTATAGAATTGTTATTTTGTGCTATTAGGAAATCCCGAGAACTATTTATTGATCCCTATTATTAGGATTCCCGAAAAACTATATATATTCCCATATTAGTAGAGATACCATACTAGGAAGGATAATTCCCATACGTATTAGAAGGTGAAGATAATAAGCACTTTTAGGATGGCCGGTGACGATACGACAAACACATCAACTACACTTAAACCCATAACACCCATTGCATAATACCAATACCCTAAGTTGATAAACACAAACTACATAGTTTGGGCTATACAAATTAAGGTTATATTAGAGGCACATGATTTATGGGAAACGATAAAACCTAAGGAAAACACGCAAGTAGATGATAAGAAGGACAAGGCAACGACGGCTTGCTATATCAAGCGTTGACCGAAAATGTGATTTTACAAGTAGCGGGTTGTAAAACGGCTAAGGAATTATGAGAATCGTTAAAAAAGAGACACGTTGGAGAAGAGAAAGTGCAGCAAGCACGGTTACAATCATTGATGATTGGGCTTAACTCACTTCAAATGAATGACCATTTGGTTTTCAAACAAAAGCACCAAATCAAGATATTCTAATAAACGAAGATTAACTCTTTTCATTAAAATCACTCATATTATCACTGGCAATTCTCTTGCTATAGAGAAAAGGTTCCAAAAACAAAAACCCAGTGGTGCTAGGGACTTAAGTTCTCTTATCAACTCAATTACCAATATTCGATCTTGATAACTCCAGCAACGGGGTTGGCAATAGTTGCAAAGGCTTCTTTTGACAGATCTGATGTTCCACCACAACCGGGACAATGATCAACAATTTTAACTGTCACAGTTTTACCATCGTTGCAAGGGTGAGGAACAGGGTTGGTTGGACCAGTGCACTTAACCTTGAACGTCTTTCCACAAATAGCTCCGTTGTTCCATAGAACATCACTCGCAGCAGCTATCCACACTCCCTCAGGTGTGTTACCATAACACGCAGATGCTGTTGCCAAAATCATTCACTAGTGTTAACAATTTTTATACTTTATTATTTTTTTAAAATTTGTTTTTTCTATTTATTTTGAAACGGCAACTAACTATCTCATATATGACACGTTTATTTTTTGTTTTGGTATGAAAACAAGTGATACATATACGTATATACGTACATGTAATGACATTTATTCCCACAACCTTTTTGATTCGATTTTTCTAATTAAACACGTTTATACTAACAAACTAGGAAAATAAATAATGCAAAGTAAATATAAAGATCCTCATCCTTATACGTATAAAGATTTTTCTAATATATGAAATCTTCTTATATATATGTTACCAATTATCTGAATATTTTGTCCGTCTATATCAAGCCAAGTAAAAGAGTTCACCTCTTGAAGATATGGGAATACGTATTTGATTTTCCGAAATCTTTTGACTTTTGTTATATATTAACTTATTACGTAACGTTTTGTACGTTAACCATTGACGCAAAATCGAAATAGTTTTTTATCTTGTATGATAGACATACATTTTATGATACTAGACATTTATATCATATTCAGAATTCCGTTGTTATGATCCAAAGCTAGCTAGCAAGAAATTAACTTGAACACTTCACACAAACATAACAAAACACATACACTACAAAAAGACAATATGAAAGTAATTAACAGCTGAAGTAAAACATAATTATTCAAATTCTTACAATAAGTAAAACAAACTTTTGATAACTTATTAAAATAACAATTTTATTCAGCGACTCTATGCCTTGAGTCCTTTTATTTAAAAGAACACTCATCAAGAGTGTTCAATATTGGCATCTTGCATACATATTTCAAAATCAGATCTTGAAAATCACACAACAGATCAAGGTTAGTCAAATTATTCACGGTTTAAATGAAACAAATTTTACAATGTAAAGTTACCGGTTATATTCAATGTTGATTCTCCCGGCATCACGATTAGCAATCACTGCGAATGCCTCTTGGGAAAGATCAATTTGATTTGAAGCACATCCGGGACAAAGATCAACAATCGTAACATCAACACTATTGCCGGTGCAAGGCTGTGGAATGGAATTGGTTCCACTTGTGCATGTCACACGGTATCTAGTCCCACATGCAGCTCTGTTGGCAAACAAACCACTGTTGGCTGCTGCAATCATATTACCTTGGTCTACGTTGCCATAACACGATGATGCTACACAAGACAACAATTAACTCAACACGAGTGGCATAAGAAAAAATGAACATCTAATTAACCTTTAATGTTGGTATCTATACTACATATAATAGAGGAAGCACTCTCTCTCCAAAATTTTCAGATTTACAAAAAATGATGCATGGTTTACAACACTTTAAAGCAATCAATTTTCATAATTACAACAACCAAAGCATGGTGTACAACAAAAAATAGCATGGAATGAAATTCAGACCAAAATTCTATGAATTCTACATTAATGCTATTAAAAACACCCCCTACACCCAAAAGTACAACCATTTAAGCACAATGTACAGCCATCCATTAAAACCCATTGCAGTCCTAAATCCTAACTACAAACCAAATCCGAATACAACATAAACATATCCAAACATCACAACACCAACAAATCCACATCCTAATCCTAGCCATGCCTCGCCGTGACTCTCGGCTTGGCCTCGCGTTACGCGGCTGCCGAGAACAACCAAGCCAAAACGAGTCCAAAGAACACCAAATGCTACGAGTATTAAGCATTTGGTTTTCAATGTGTTAATATTTTGTATGTTTCGAGTGGCGGCGGGTACAAGCACAGCAAAAACAAGTCGTACACCCTACCTGGGACCCGTATAGAATCTTGAAACCACAACATCCTCTGTTCTTGGTGGGTCAGTGCTTCGGTTTTAATAGAAATAAAAAGGGTATTTGCTATTTGTGTGTTTCGAGCGGATTAAAGAAAAATGAAAGAGAGATGCTTTGTGTGTGGTTCGTGGTATAGAAACAGTGAGCAGGAAATGGTGGTTGAGAGAAGCAGCGTTGTTGATTATTGGTGAGAGTAAAAGTGGCTGCTTAAGTTTAGGGATAGATTGATATTAGGGTTGAGTAAGTTTAGGTACCAAGTATTTTTACATCATTGTTATTGGGCTCAATTAACATCCATACCAAACCGTAGTGGGTTTACAGCCAAAACACTTTCTCATATCTTTTTATATTTGCAGCATCTTGAAAGTATAATATATTACTAATGATAATTTTGTTTCTTCTTTAAATTATAATGTGAAAAAAACTATTTTAAATAGAGGAAACCGAATTAGTACCGACCATTCTATGAACATTTAGTCCAAACAACACCAAAAAAATCTCGAATCAAACAGGTTTTCAATATGTGTTAATATTTTGTATGAAAACGCAAAACATCCCGCAGCAACGCGCGGGTTCAAATATTTTGCTTAGTATATTTCGGCCTTTGCTTACTTTTTCAGCTTAATAACAACAACAAAATTTATTGACGAAGGATGATTGTTATGAAGGAAAGAATCAATATTTTGTTTGTGGTAACTTCTGTTAACAGGAAATAGAATTATACCATTGTCTTAACTAAAGTTATTGTTAATTATAAATTAATTGTTTAATAAAAGTATGGCCGTATAACATTACGTTGTCAGAAAATATAGTCACAGGGTACCCGCCGTCGCATCGCGCGGGTACCCTGCTAGTACTTACGTATGTAGGGAGGTGTGTAGAAAGTTGCTTGGCCAGCAATGGCATGAGCAACCGATGTGAGACATGCAACCATGGCGATCAAGATAAAAGCTCTAGTCATCGAACCCATCTTTGTAATGTGTATCTTTGGGAACCCTAAATGATTTGTGAAGTTGTTTATTTAGTTCGGTGAAGAATGCATACAAGTGCTTTCCTTTTATAGCTGAAAAACTAACTTGGAGGTTAATAAGAAATTAAGAAAATAAGATGGTGCACATGCAACAATTTTCTTGTATATATTCCACAATATTTACCAGGTCAATTGGAAGTTTGATTGAAACTAATTTGTTGGTCTTTGTACTTCTAGATTGTCCATAGTTAATTATTTCTGTCTTGAAAATTACTGCTATATATCTTTTGAATAATATTAAAACATACCCTATATAATTTTTTTTCCGTTTACTTTTTTTTTATCCGAATGGTATTTTTCTTCTGTTAACTTCTTGTTTCTTTATTTTATTTTTTATTTTTTATTTTATTTTTATTTTTATTTTTATTTTTATTTTTATTTTTATTTTTTAACTTGATTTGGTTACTACAAAGATAATTGTGTATTTGGTGTAGTATGGTACCTATGTGTAATGAAATTTTTTACGAACAAATGTTTTTGTTATGTTTTTCGTTCCAATAACTTTACGAATGACAAAAATTTTATTTTCAAGTAATATTAAGCAATTTTAATGTGACTATTTTATATGAAATATAAATATAAAGTTAGAGAATAAAGCGAGGCAATATAAGTATCCTAATAGCTAGTACTCCATATATATTAAAATAAAAAACTTTATTGAATATAACATAGCATAAAACACAAATGTGTACATCTTAGGCTTATGGTCTGAAAATTGGACATAATCGATCAAACGGGACCAGACCGAAGACCAGTTTAGCCTAAAACACCGGACCGGAATGTTTGGTCCAGGTCTAGGTCGGTCCGATTCGATTTAAATACTATTTTTAAATATTTAAAAATATGGAAAATGCACTTAAATGTGATTTTAAGTTGGGGGGGGGACAATTAAAAAAAATCACAAAAAACTCCGTTGTACGCCACCGGCTTGGTGGCCGTTATAGCGATGTTGAGTACCGATGCGATGGCGCCGCTATAACGCGGTTCACGTAAGTTTGCGCACCTCCTCACGCCACCATACCCAGTGCTTTTAGTTCTTATTTGAATTACTCGAGGTAGAGAGACATAATTAGTTATGGGGCGGTTTATCCCCACCCTCCCCTATTTTTTATCCCCACCCCCTCTTAATTTTTTATTTTTTTTTTATTATTTTTTATTTTTATAATTTTGTTTATATCAAAAAGCTATAAACCTGAAAGTGCGGAACAGAAAATATAAAGTTTAATATGTCAAACGCTTAAAACTGTCAGAAATACGGAACAGAAACTGACAAAAAACTGTGCTGGACTGAAATAAAAGGGGACAAAAAGACAAAGGGACAAGGGACAAGGTGGCAGCTAGGGGGTAGGGGAGGGTAGGGATGACACAACCCTTAGTTATAGGTCATATTACATTAAATGTTGTACAGACTTAAGATAAGTTGAAAAGCCAATGATATTTTCTCGTACTCCGTATTACATTTCCATACTTGTCCTAAGTTGAAAAGAAAATGATATTTTCTCGTGTTACAGTTCCATACTTGTCCTATTTGTATGAATGTGACATGTGGAGTGATAAATAAAAACTTTCTTGAATATAATATAGCATAAAACACAAATATGTTNCGAAGACCAGTTTAGCCTAAAACACCGGACCGGAATGTTTGGTCCAGGTCTAGGTCGGTCCGATTCGATTTAAATACTATTTTTAAATATTTAAAAATATGGAAAATGCACTTAAATGTGATTTTAAGTTGGGGGGGGGACAATTAAAAAAAATCACAAAAAACTCCGTTGTACGCCACCGGCTTGGTGGCCGTTATAGCGATGTTGAGTACCGATGCGATGGCGCCGCTATAACGCGGTTCACGTAAGTTTGCGCACCTCCTCACGCCACCATACCCAGTGCTTTTAGTTCTTATTTGAATTACTCGAGGTAGAGAGACATAATTAGTTATGGGGCGGTTTATCCCCACCCTCCCCTATTTTTTATCCCCACCCCCTCTTAATTTTTTATTTTTTTTTTATTATTTTTTATTTTTATAATTTTGTTTATATCAAAAAGCTATAAACCTGAAAGTGCGGAACAGAAAATATAAAGTTTAATATGTCAAACGCTTAAAACTGTCAGAAATACGGAACAGAAACTGACAAAAAACTGTGCTGGACTGAAATAAAAGGGGACAAAAAGACAAAGGGACAAGGGACAAGGTGGCAGCTAGGGGGTAGGGGAGGGTAGGGATGACACAACCCTTAGTTATAGGTCATATTACATTAAATGTTGCACAGACTTAAGATAAGTTGAAAAGCCAATGATATTTTCTCGTACTCCGTATTACATTTCCATACTTGTCCTAAGTTGAAAAGAAAATGATATTTTCTCGTGTTACAGTTCCATACTTGTCCTATTTGTATGAATGTGACATGTGGAGTGATAAATAAAAACTTTCTTGAATATAATATAGCATAAAACACAAATATGTTAACTATTATTAGTTTTTATTTGAATTATCCGAGGTTGAACATTTTAGTCGTTCTTTATTAATGTCATTGTAATTAGTTATAGATCGTATTACATTAAATGTAGTTAAGACTTAAGATTAATTAAAAGAAAAATGATATTTTCTCGTATTACAGTTCCATTTTGCTTTTATGAATGAGACGAAATAATTTTAATCACATTCATCAATTCTGTCATGTGTCAGTATTTTGTGAGTAAAAGAACGAGTAGAAATATAAAGTAGGAGGAAATACTATCTTGGTAGTGATAAATGAACTAAAATAGAAAAAAGAAATAGTCCATGACACATGTTATTTATTTCGGTTAGTAAAAAATAAAGTTTGAATAAAATGTAAAAGAATACTCCACCCGTCTCAAAATTATTGTCAGGATACAAAAATAACTGTTTTATAAAAGTGAGGCTACTTTAATTTTCAACCACTTAAATAGAATATTTTTCTTATTAAATTCTCTAGTGTTTACTTAAAAAGAAAAGTGGACAATTATTTTGAAACTTCTCGAAAAAAAATATGGACCACAATTTTGAGTCAACCCGCGGTATGATATCTCGTGCCAAGAGTTGGTGGCGAAGCTCATGGCTCAAGCCATTGCGCCTTGTAGCGCATAGTCTTAGCGATATATGCAAACATGGTTTTGAAAATTCATCTGTGATGACTTCCCTAATTTCTATGCTGTTTTGGATCTTTATAATCTTTCCAAACAAAACCAAATCGTTTTTGTAATTTATTGTTATAACTTTGACCAATTGCCAAGAAAGTTCAAAGTTTTTAGTTAAAGAAAAGAAAGTCACCATTATTGCAAATTAGACTTGTGAAGGGCAATTAAAACAAGACTTCCAAAACTGGTAGTACTTCTCTTGACTTCTCTTGATTACAAACAAGTCTATGATTAAGTTTTTCCTTTTTTTTTAATGACAATTGAATTAGAAGACTAGTAAGGAACTAGACAATTATGAATAAGTGAATAGAGAGTTACCACTACAACAAAACAGGCCTAATGCAACCGTCTAAATGCGATGCAAATCGGTTGCAAAAGGCTATTTGCAATGGAAATGCAACGGATTCTGACTATTGCAAAAAGGCTCCATGCAAATTTAATTTGCAGCCGAATTGCAACCGTCACAAAACTTTTTGCAACCGTTTTGCAATGAAAGATAATCCGTTGGAATTACAAACTATTTTTGCAACGAAGATTTTTTCCCACAATTTTGCAACAAAGATTTTTTCCCACGATTTTGCAACGAAGATTTTTTCCCACAATTTTGCAACGAATATGTTTTTGCATCAACACGTAATTTGCAACGGTTATAATTTGTTATGGGTTTTGCAACGGTAACTTTTGCAACAATCAAAATTTGCATCGGTACATTTTTGCAACGGAAATTTCTTATAACAAAATAGATATTATCAAACCAAATATCTCTAAATATTTAAATCAAACCGAAAATAGTAATCACCGAATATCCAAAATATCATAAATGTTATCAAAAGCATTCCCAAAAAGGTATGTGTTTTTATACGGCGGTTGTATCATGGGAGGTTTCCAGTTCGCACTATTCTTAATGACATTGGTATTGATCATCATACTCTCTTCTGTCCTTGCTGTATGACGTCATTGAATCTATGGACCATTGTTTCGTTGTATGCCCAAAGGTTCAGTTGGTTTGGAAGCGGGTATTCGAATAGAGGGGCTTAGATAATATCAATGTGTTTTCGGTCTAGGATGTTCTCAATTTACATGGTATCGATTTTGTTAACAGTATAATCAGAGAGAGATGGAAAGCTGTGATTTGGTCCACGTTATACATTATATGGAGTAATAGGAATCAAATGATATTTAGAAGGAATGGTTCCATGATTCTGGATTTGTTTAAAGAAATTCAGTTGCGATCTTTCGAATTGTTTCGGCCCGGTCAAAAAAGGATGAGGTGAAGTGGGAAGAGTGGTTCGGTGGTCCGATCCATCGTGTGTAATTGGCTACCGGAGTTGTTTTGCTTCTCTTCTTTTCGTTGTTGTTTCTTTCTTCGGGGTCACTCATAATTTAGTTAGCTTATTGGTTTTCTTGTTGTTGTTTTGCATGTTCGTGAGATTGCTCACTATTTTTGATAGGTCATCTCTAGCCCTGTATCTATGTCTTATAGAAAAGAGCATGTGGTTTTCATTGTACTAATCTTTATCTGTGTTTTGAGTTTTGATTTTTATATATATATCTATTTACCCTTAAAAAAATGTTATTGAACTACTACAAATATTACTAGGGGTGGAAACGAGCCGAGCCGCTCGTGAAAAGCTCGGGATCGGATCGGTAAAAAGCTCGAACGAGCCGAGCCTAAACGAGCTCGAGCCCGAGCTCGAGCCTATGTTTGGGCTCATTTAATAATCGAGCTCGAGCCCGAGCTTTATACGAAAAGCTCGAGTAGGCTCGCGAGCCTAAACGAGCCCTAGAAATATATACGTATATATATTGTCTATACGTATAAACGAGCTTAAAATTAGTAAACGAGCTCGAGCTTTATGTGATTAACGAGCCGAGCTTCATTTGAACTTTATTTTCTTTAACATATCATATAAATTAGTCGAGCCCGAGCTCGAGCTTTTGAAAATTTTCACGAGCCGAGCTCGAGCTCAAAATATGAGGCTCGAAACGAGCTCGAGCCCGAGCTCGAGCTTTTTATATATAAACTAGCCGAGCTCGAGCTCTGACAGGCTCGGGCTCGGCTCGGCTCGTTTCCACCCCTAAATATTACGACGTACATATAATTATTCATTTTAACCAATAAAAGCTCAATATCAAGGCTATTAAGATAATCATTTTACTATAGATTGTTTTTGTCTAGGTATCATGCCCGTGATATCGAATCAAGCTTGAAATATCATATCTCCCCTATGTCTTATAGTACGGATTCGACACTAATATGAGAGAATAACTTTTGACCATGGTAATTGTTAGGAAATTAACTCGTATGAGTTGTTACAAACTTACGTTCTCAATAGAACCTAAGGGTTTAAGATAGCCTGGTCTTCAAAAGTTACTCGAGCTCTTCTCGTTGCAAGCTTGACTCCATTGCAAGCTAAACCTCATTTTAAGGCGATTAGGAATGAATACACATACTAAACCATTACAACCAATTAAACACATCACAACCAATTATGACAAATATCAACTCAGTTCTACTTATGAAAGCTTTATACCGTAACAAGACATAAACAACACGATGAAGCTCATCCATATACAATATAGGTATCTAGGATTTCTAGAGGCATTTATAATTATAACCGTCATAGAATCTCCGCACATCACATTATAGTCGGTGTACACATGAACTCAATGAACAAAAAGTGGGCATTACAAAGTACATCACAAGGATTTCTCATTAGTCTGCTAGACCGAATATGTGACAATAATGTTTTTTTGATGGATGATCACGGTCGGTGCAACTAAACCATCATATCACCGTTCAAGGTTTATCCAAAACAATAATGCCCCATGATGACTAGATATGCTTATTCATAAGAACGAAGAGTCGTCTTCATCATTTTACACACTATATACATACTTTTATTTAGTCTATCTTGTTAACACACTTATTTAGTCTATCTTGTCATTACCTCTGCTACGAGAATCATTGATCTTTTTACCAGTTCTCTAGTGGATTAAGAGGAAAAAAGATAAAGGCAAGGGATTTGCGACGACAATCAGAAATAATTATTTTTACATTTTTTTAATCTTCTATTACAAGTTAATGCAAATTTTTTAAATTTGCAACAGACTTACAACGGAAAGCTTTGCTATTCCTTTCAAATTTATATTTTTGCAACAGAAAATAAGCGGTAATTTGTTTTAGAAGTCTTCCGTTGATATTCCGTTGCAAATATTGAAAATTTGCAACCGAATTGCAACGGAAAACAAATGATAATTTCTTTTAGATTTAAATTTTGTCTTCGGTTGCTATTCCGTTGCAAATTATGAAAAATTGCATCGGAATTGCAACGGAAAACAAATGATAATTTCTTTTAGATTTAAATTTTGTCTTCGGTTGCTATTCCGTTGCAAATTATGAAAAATTGCATTGGAATTGCAACGGAAAATAAATTAGAATTTCTTTTAGATGTATTTTTGTCTTTCGTTGCTTTTCCGTTGAAAAATTATATAATTTACAATACATTTGCAACGGAAAAAATAAAAATAAAAGTAAATGAACAATGTTTTTATTTTGCAACGGATTTGCAACCATTTTTATTGTCGATGCTATTCGGTTGGTAATTCGTTGCATTACGGTTGCAAATTTTCAACAGAAATCTACCGTTGTAAATTTTCGTTGCATTAGCCTGGTTTTGTAGTAGTGTACAAAAATTATAAAACCACTCTATCCAATTGAATTTAGCTTTTTTAAACCTATTTGACATCCAACTGAAAGATAATTGTTTTACAGAATTAGGTTCTTCAATGGCCGTTTGATTGCGCATGTATATTCATTAATACAGAATTTCCAAAGGATTCATAAAGTGGATTGGATAACGACATCAAACACGTAGTTAGGTTGGATGGAAGATTTGCATAACTTGCCATAGCTAAGTTAACTACATCAACAATCTCTAGCTCGAGTTTAATTCATGGGTTCATGTTCGTGGAACCAGTTTTATTCTTGCGATATATATTGCATCTGATTAGGTATAATTTCACGAAAGAAGGTTATATAATTACAATATTGTTGATGTCATCTTATTGTTTTCATGAGTTGCACGTACAATCTGCATAATATAGATATATTGAATACTAATCTTTTAATCATAACAAAGTTTATAGAATTTATTTTAGATCAATACAGCACTTAATTTTCAGTTTAGTAATGCAACATAATTGATCGACGATTTATATTGATCATCCATTCCGGCCTTAACCCTCTAAAGGATTCAATAACATTTTGGTTCAACAGCTAGTTGCCTAGCTTAAATAGCCTTACCGGCTCACCCTCTTGCATCTCATTTCACCCTAGGGTCGACTTTTTTATAAAGTGAAACTAACATATATATTACAGTAATACATCTCAGATCGAGTTGTCATGTCGAAACTCACAAAATCACATGGTTGGGGAGCATTCACAGTCTCACGTGTACCGCTAGGCGAAAGGCCCTTTGGGTCATAATGTCGATTATAATTTTAAGACAATGAAGTAACAAACTGGTTGAGTTTGAACTATAGTTAAATTNAGTTTATAGAATTTATTTTAGATCAATACAGCACTTAATTTTCAGTTTAGTAATGCAACATAATTGATCGACGATTTATATTGATCATCCATTCCGGCCTTAACCCTCTAAAGGATTCAATAACATTTTGGTTCAACAGCTAGTCGCCTAGCTTAAATAGCCTTACCGGCTCACCCTCTTGCATCTCATTTCACCCTAGGGTCGACTTTTTTATAAAGTGAAACTAACATATATATTACAGTAGTACATCTCAGATCGAGTTGTCATGTCGAAACTCACAAAATCACATGGTTGGGGAGCATTCACAATCTCACGTGTACCGCTAGGCGAAAGGCCCTTTGGGTCATAATGTCGATTATAATTTTAAGACAATGAAGTAACAAACTGGTTGAGTTTGAACTATAGTTAAATTCACATCCCGAGCTACACCCTCCTACACGGGTGATGTCATTCAAAATCTTGTCCAAATTTCAATTTTACGTAAAGTATCATTTTCGTGATATATAACATGGACCCTAATGTTGTTTGTATCAAATTCAATTGCATTTACTTAACAGTTTTTACAACGGCATTTCATTAGGAGTGTAAGTAGATACTTGATATATAAAAATTGAACCATTCTTTTTTATCAAGTTTTGGACTAACAACATTGTCATGGTTAAAGAAATATATTATCGGGTAGCTGAGTTTATAAGTGTTGTATGATGTTAGACATGTTATGCATATAACATATCTCCTCGATATGTTTGAAAGCTAGCTAAGATCAGAAAGAAACTTGAACAGATTCAAAAAGATCGACAATATGAAATCATACAAGATCAGTAAGGGAAACAATACAATATTTTAAACTTTTATAATAAGGAAAACAAACTTTGGATTAACTAAAAGCTACAATTTTATTCAACGACTCCTTAAAAGTGTCTGTTATTTAGAAGAGAACTCGTTAAAAGTGTCTGTTATTGCCTTCTTGTGTACATATATCATTGAATTAGATCCTGAAAATCACACAATTTAAAGTTAGTCAAATTATTCACGGTTTAAAAAAAAAGTTTCGGTTTTACGTATAGCTAGTTACCTGTTATATTCAATGTTAATTCTTCCGGCATCCGTATTAGCAATCACAGCGAATGCTTCTTGGGAAAGATCAACTTGATCTGAATTACATCCGGGACAAAGATCAACAACTGTAACATCGACACTTCTGCCAGTGCAAGGCTCTAGAACGCCTAAATTGGTTCTACCTGTGCAAGTGACACGATACCTAGTCCCACATGCAGCTCTATTGGCAAACAAACCACTATTAGCTGCTAGAATCATATTACCACGGTTTTCATTGCCAAAACACGACGATGCTACACAAGAAAAAAAAGAAACTCAACACATGTAGCATAAGATATATGAACATCTAGTTAATCCTTAACGTTGGTATACTTACGTATGTAGGGAGGAGTGTAGAAAGTTGCTTGGCCAGCAATGGCATGAGCAACCGATGTGAGACATGCAACCATGGCGATCAAGATAAAAGCTCTAGTCATTGAACCCATTTTTGTTATGTATATTTTTGGAAACCTAGAAATGTTTTTTGAGGTTGTTTATTCAGTTTGGTGAAGAAAGCATACAAGGGTTTTCCTTTTATAGCTGAAAAACTAATGTAACTTGAAGCTAGCTTTATTATCTATAAGATTGTGCACATGCAAAAACTTTCTTGTATATACTCCGCAGTCCACAAAATACTAATCATATACCAAGTCAAGGAAGTTACGTTGATACTTATTTGTTGGTCCGTACTTCTAGATTGTCCATTATTAATCTTTTCTGACTTGAAAAATATTGCTCTACATATCTTTTGAACAATCTGAAAACATGCTCCGTATATTTTTTTTGGAACGACATTCTTTTATTCTTTTCTTTACTTGGTTTGTCTTCTGCTTACTTAATTTGGTTATTATAACGAAACTGTACGTGTTACTATGTGGCCTGTGGGAGCATAAAAGCTATAAAGTGTGACCGATATTGTTATTATATATAACCACCTAAACGTATGAGGTTATTCTGTATAAAGTTATCCGGGAAGGCAAGTCATTGTATCAGATGTACATGCCTTAATTAAATGAGGTATCCCGCGACCATTTTCAACTCTTTTCACTAGCCACTCCTAAATGTATACGTAGTGATTTTTGAAACATATACCTCTTGTGAGAAAGTCATGTTACTTACCTGTTTGGTGTAGTCATTTTTTATATACGAACAAATGAATATGAAAAGTCATTTGTGATGATATGATTTCTAATTTCTTCTGGTATTATAGAATCTTTTTTAGCAAAACTAAATCGTTTTTGTTACGTATTGCCATAGTTTGACCAACTGCCCATAAAGTTGAATAACCCTAGCAAGAAAAAACATGTATGATGACGATTTCTTATCTACGTACATTTAATGCAAAAATAGACATGTTAAGGCGTGGCAAATCTAAATGTTTTTGACATATGTAATAATTGAATTAATTAAAAATTTTATTTAGATATTAAAAAAAAAAAGAAAAAAGAAAAGAAGCTAAATATTCTCTGATTTGGTCAAAGTTTATAAAAATTCCACATATTAAAAAGCCGAAAATACACATGAGCTTCAGGCCAGGCTATTGTTTCATAGTTTTAGAGGGAAAGGTATAATTTAAAAAGAAAGCTCGAGGTTTTAATTGAATCCCATTTTTTTTTCATGACATCTACCAAAAATAAGCTTTTAATATCTGAATTAGTTTAATTATCTCTTTAGTTTCACTAACACATAATAATAATAAACCTTAACTTTGATTTATCAGTTTTTGAACTTGATTTAGGGGTTATTGCTTGAGTTTTGGCTTGATTTTAATGGTGTGGTTAATATGTTGTTCGCTTTTGTCGATTGTTGCTATCTTTCGTGATTTTGTTGGATTGTTTGTTTAAAGTTATTATTGAATGATCAAATTAAGATTACATGTTGCAGGGAAAAAAGATTCTAAGATATTACTTGCGTATTTATACAAATAATCAACTGCTAACATCAACTAGCATCAACTAGCATCAAATAATCGCTTTTGTCAACTAGATGGAATAAGTTGCTTCCTTAATTTGAAGGTAAATATTCTTGCTTGGTGTGTCTCGAACCAAAGGCTTCCAACTAGATATAATCTCGATAGACGAGGAATTGACCTTCACTCAACTAGATGTCCCGTGTGTGATGACGACATAGAAACAGAGGAGCACTTGTTCGCTACATGCCCCGCTGCCATTGACTCTTGGAAGATGGTATTTTCATGGTGGCAGCTTGTGGATATTCCTCTCTCAAACCTGGATGATGTCCTAACCATGGTTGAACGCATACCCCTGACACAATCTCAAAAGAAGTTCTTTGATGTGGTGGTTAATACAACTATTTGGGCGATACGGAATCATCGAAACAAAGCCGTTTTCAACCTTAAGAGACCTCAAAAGGAGCTTCTTTTCAGCGATATAGAAATGATGTCATTTATTTGGATCACGAGTATAAGTAGTAAAGTCTCTTGTAATTTGTTAGAATGGTTTAGCGATCCTTGTAACTCTACCTCTTTGTCTTTGTAATTCCCCTTTTCTAGCTTCTTGCTAGTTCTATCTAATGCCGTTCAAAAAAAAAAAAAAAAAAAAAAAAAAAAAAAAAAAAAAAAAAAAAAAAAAAAAAAAAAACACACTAGCAAGGTATTTGGCTTACATATATGTCCAAGCTTTCCATTGATTATGTTTGCGGAATTAAGAGATACTATTTTTCGTAGATAAGGGGGTGTTTGATTGCTAACCAAAACTGCTTAGCTACTTAATGCATTTTCATAAACACACAAATAGGTTCCTGGCCTTTAAGAGTGTTTTGAGATTGCTTACATTGTGTTGTTTATTCTCTAATCTACTCATCTAAGTAGTTTTAACGACAAATCCCAAACACCCTCCAATAGATGACCCTGATGTATATATTGTTTCCAAATAACTAGGAACCTATTAAAGCGAAATTGACAACACGACCAATTAATAAATATGTTTGTGTTTATATATTAAATGGTAGCCAGTCCTCCTATTACTAGATGGAACCTCCTACGTGCATTTTAAAAACGCGACTGGTGGACAAATTACTGTTAAAGTCATTATTAGCTAGTCAATTTGCTATAAATTCTAATTGAACGACTTTTTTAACTCGCGCACAGACAAAATGTTCGACTTTACACGAGACCATGGCACCGAGCCTTTTATTTGCATTTAACAAACCTATACATTTCTAAAATTTATCGACATTGTTAGTTGTTTTTTCTTACATCTTCCTACTAACAAGGGTGAAGATAGATTCTCTGGTGTGCTTCTACATCAGAACTAAGATTAATTTCACACTTCAAGAATTCCAATTATAAGATCGACTGTTATAATAACATGATCCATGAAACGTTGCTTAAGTGATAAACTGCTTAACATTATAGTTATAGCGTAAAGTTTGTTCATTCAGTTTCTAATGGAAATTATAAATTTGCAAGACAACTAATTAAAGAGAACCCTTGTGTTACTTTCGCTATAGCTTCCTGCGATACCCAAAATGTAAATGTGGCCATTTTACCAAGTTTCAGATTGTCTGTCTTATGGAAGTTGTGTTATCGCAAAAGATAGGTGGGGAAAATGCGAGAGGTATTACTATCCTTTTCTAGCTAAAAGAATTATATCGTTATATATGATCTCGTGTGTAACATGGATGATCATGCATGCATTTAGAACATACATTTTGATCGACAAAACTTCAACAATGGGGAAAATTTTCCACCATCAGCTAGGGAGCCGAATTGTGCTGCAGTTTCTTCTTCCAGCCTTCCACGTGGTTAGAACCTAGGTTTAAGATGATCAAAATTCATCCACAGTTACCCAGAAAAGGAGAAGCCGCATAAAAGATGGTTTTAATGATTCATCAGTTTGTACAGAAAAGGGAATCTAAAAAAGTTATGCCTTATCTGATAATATAAGATCAAACAAACTTACATAACCTTTAACCACATCAGATGGGAAGGTACGTATTATTTGTTTTTTTAGCATTATGACACATAGTAGTTTTAAGATTACTATAAACATAAACTACGGCAATAAGTTATACAATAAACACATTAAAACAATATAAATATGAAATTGTCCAAGAATTGCTAAAGTTGCGTAGTTATGAAATATTTGTTGCTTAGTGTAGGAAAACGCTAAAAAAGGTTTTAGGGACACGGAGTGGGCACATCCGTGTAGTGGGTCGAAAGCTTAAAGGGGTTTCAAGTTCCTCTTCGGCTACTATAGTGCTTCAAAGACAAAAGGAAGTGGATAAGCTGCTCAAGAAGAAAGGTAACAGTATATATTGAAGCCTCATTTAATAAGAAACTTATTAACTTGATGACACAATTGGTCGAGAAAGGTATAAGTTTGGACCATGGTTAGCGAAGAGGATGAAGAAGACGAAGAAGGTGACGATGAAGGAATGGAGGATGCATACCACTCTGCCAGAGGCCCTTTGAGTCATAATGTCGATTTTAATTTTAAGACAATGAAGTAACAAAATGGTTTAGTTTGAACTATTTAAATTCATATATCGGGATACACCCTCCTACACGGGTGACGTCTTTCATAATCTTGTCCAAATTTCAATTTTAAGTATAGTATCATTTTAGTGATGTATAAGATGGACCCTAATGTCGTTTGTCTCAAATTCAATTGCATTTACTTAACGGTTTTGACTTTTGACAATGGAGTTTCATTAGGAGTTTAATCAGAGACCTTTTTTCTGGAAAGCTAAGAATATTATTAACAAGCCCAATAGGCTAGAGAGGAAAAGAAAGAATGTACGAAGCCTAGAGGAGCTAGAACCAAGACAAAACCAAACAAACACCAAGCTACATATCTATATCTCTATGCTCAAATGTGTCAAAAGGTCGACACCCAACAGTTCCATTTCAACAGGTTCAGTAAACCGAGCTGAGATCCAAGTCTTGGACAGTCTCTGAATGAACGGAAAGATATCCTCATCTTTGATAGAATTAGAAAAGTCCAAAGGAGCTGCAACAATCCTATTTCTCCATTTCCATATAGCCCATAAAGCAATTTGAAAGGCGCCATGTAAAACCTTAGAGAGTTTAGCATTACCAACCGGACTAATTGAGCCACGAGCAATCGAGATCAAGAAAGAAGGAAACGACACCAGAGGAGGCAAATTCCATCAGCTTTATAACTTTTCTTCAACCCTTGATAACATGAGGCAACTGACGAGGCAATGGATGATGTCTTCTTCTACCTCGTCACATAAAGGGCAGGATGACGAGTTCAAAGATATACCACGTAAAGACAAATTGGAGTGAGTAACAAGTCAATTTAGAGAGACCCTAAAAATACATATGTTGACCTTATGAGGAACCCACGAGTTCCGGATATGGTGATCTTCCACAGCGTGGTCCAAGAGAGAAACTAGTTGAACCCTTTTCGAGAGTACGTTTACTTAAAATTTACCCGAAGCATCACCAACCCAACACCAACTGCCAACACCATCATAAGAGAGGGCAAGACTGCCAATAGGCTGAGAAAGAGTTAGGGAGGGGGTGGGGGCAGGACAAGTTTCCACCTGAAACCTCATTCAACGATACCCATCGATCCTTGACGCTACAATCTTTCAACTTTTCAAAGGCATATAGTGTAGGAAAAGGGTCCATAAGACGCCTACCATCACTACACCATGCATCTTTCCAGAAGAGCGTGTTGGACCTGTTTGAAATTTTACGGATAAAGGCACAGTAGAAAATGAAGAATCAATGGTTTCGATTTACTTAATGGCGTTAAAGAAGGGGAGGAGCCAGGTTTTGGTCGAGGGAGCATACTTTGAAATTTTTTAGAAACTACACTATAAATTAGTATCTAGGGAGGGAATTACGAAAAAAGCCTAATATTTTCAAAAATTTACACCACAATTTTTTCGCTAAGGGGGCACCTGCCCCTTGTACCCCTCTCTTATCCAAGGACGGGCCTTTATAGGGGCTAGGAAAGGCTCCCCCCCCCCCTCCCTCCAAATTTTGGGCGCAATAGTGTACTTTTTTGATATTTTAAGGGTAATTTCATAATTAACTTTCATGTTACGTCTATATTTAGAAAAGTGAAATGGCAGTTTATTCTGAGAAGTCAACATTTACTACTCGTGGTCAAATATGCTTGTAAATAAAACCAATATATTATCGTGATTCATGCATATGTTTTTAGATAATGTATATAGTCAACTTACCCATTACAATATTAAAAGTATTAAACATTTCAGGTTTTGCTATTTGTAATTTACTTTCAGTTTGAATGTTTTGATAGTTTCCTTTTGGTGTCTTTTGAAATGTAGTTTCATTATATTATGTTTCAGCTGAAATTTGTTTATATCTCCATATCTTCTAATGAGCCAACACTTAGTTGATAGTAGTGATGCTACAATTTTACAAGTTCTTCAAAATTTCAGAATGCAATTCATAATTGTATGTAATTTTAGGCTTCATCATTATTTCATGTCTTTCTTTAATTCAAATAACTATGTGTATATTTTTATATAAAGAGAAAGGCTAGTAAAAACTTCTAATAATATCGGCCCTCCCAAGAAAAATTTCCAAGTTCCGTCTATGCTCTTATCTCCACCCATGCCTTTAAGGTGTCACTCCAAACACCACCAACTTCGAAAGAGTTTAAAGATAAATTAAACCCTTCATCAACACCGTAATATTCTTTAATCACTACTCGCCATAAAGCATTTACCTCCGATAAAAAACCCACCCTTTCCAATTTCCAAGAAGCCCAAGGTTCTTAGATCTAAGACAACCCACCCCCAAGCCACAATTCTTAGCATCTAGGAGGGTGGTTTTCCATTTAACCCAGTAAACCCTGTTGAGACTCCTTGAAGCCCCAAAAGAACCCGCATCTCAAAGATTCAAGAAGGCTCAAAATCTTTTAATGCGCTTTGAATAATGATAAATTGTAGACAGTAAGGCTACCAAGGATAGATTTCACAAGAGTGAGTCTCCCCCAATCGATAGCGAGTTTTCTTTCCAACGAGAGAGCTTAGATATAAGCCAGTTAATAATCACGTTCCATCCATCACATTGATACATTTTCTTACCCTCCGGGAGACCAAGGTAAATGAAAGGCAGTTTGTTAAGCAGACACTTGATATATAAAATTGAACCATTTTTTTAACCAGGTTTTGGACTAACAACTTTGTTTTGGTTAATTGATATATCTTATCCAGTAGCTGATTTTATAAGTGTTTTATCTTTATGATACTAGACATGATATGCATATAACATATCTCCTTGTTCGGTTAGAAAGCTAGCTAAGCGCAGAAAGAAACTTGAACAGATTCAAAAATATCGACAATATGAAATTATACAAGATTAATAAGGGAAACAATAAAATATTTCGAACTTTTACTATAAGGAAAACAAACATTGGATTAACTGAAAGCTACAATTGTATTCAACAACTACTATATGTCCTTGAGCCCATTTATTTAGAAGAGAACTCGTTAAAAGTGTCTGTTATTGCCATCTTCCGTACGTATATCATTGAATTAGATCCTGACAATTACACAATTTAAATTTAGTCAAACTATTCGCGATTCAAAAAAAAAAAAAAAAAATCTGTTTTACGCAGAGTTACCTGTTATATTCAATGTTAATTCTCCCGGCATCCGTATTAGCAATCACAGCGAATGCCTCTTGGGAAAGATCAACTTGATTTGAAGCACATCCGGGACAAAGATCAACAACTGTAACATCAACGCTTCTGCCAGTGCAAGGCTGTAGAACGCCTAAATTGGTTCTACCCGTGCAAGTGACACGATACCTAGTCCCACATGCAGCTCTATTCGCAAACAAACCACTGTTGGCTGCTAGAATCATATTACCACGGTCTTCATTGCCAAAGCATGACGATGCTACACGAGACAATCAAAAACTCAATACAAGTCAACTAAGAAGAAATGAACATTTAGTTAATTAATAGATGTTGGTACACTTACGCCTGTATGGAGGAGTGTGGAAAGTTGCTTGGCCAGCAATGGCATGAGCAACCGATGTTAGACATGCAACCATGGCGATCAAGATAAAAGCTCTAGTCAATGAACCCATTTTTGTTATGTATATTTTTGAAACCTAGATATGTTTTTTGAGGTTGTTTATTCAGTTTGGNGACTCGAGACGTTGAGAGGTGTTGAATGTTTGTTGAGACAAAGTATGATTACAAGTAACTTGTACATTTTACGTTATGTATCAAGTTATACGTTTGTCATCAATCAAAACAGACAAGACTGTATAGATTAAATATCGTAATATTTGCACTAACACAATTTTATTCAACGACTACTATATGCCCTTGAGCCCATTTATTTAGAAGAGAACTCGTTAAAAGTGTCTGTTATTGCCATCTTCCGGTACGTATGTCATTGAATTAGATCCTGACAATTGCACAATTTTAATTTAGTCAAACTATTTGCGGTTCAAAAAAAAAGTTTCTGTTTTACGCATAGTTACTTGTTATATTCAATGTTAATTCTCCCGGCCTCCGTATTAGCAATCACAGCGAATGCCTCTTGGGAAAGATCAACTTGATTTGAAGCACATCCGGGACAAAGATCAACAACTGTAACATCAACGCTTCTGCCAGTGCAAGGCTGTAGAACGCCTAAATTGGTTCTACCCGTGCAAGTGACACGATACCTAGTCCCACACGCAGCTCTATTCGCAAACAAACCACTGTTGGCTGCTAGAATCATATAACCACGGTCTTCATTGCCAAAGCATGACGATGCTACACGAGACAATCAAAAACTTAATACAAGTCAACTAAGAAGAAATGAACATTTAGTTAATTAATAGATGTTGGTACACTTACGCCTGTATGGAGGAGTGTAGAAAGTTGCTTGGCCAGCAATGGCATGAGCAACCGATGTTAGACATGCAACCATGGCGATCAAGATAAAAGCTCTAGTCAATGAACCCATTTTTGTTATGTATATTTTTGAAACCTAGATATGTTTTTTGAGGTTGTTTATTCAGTTTGGTGAAGAAAGCATACAACGGCTTTCCTTTTTATAGCTGAAAAACTAATGTAACTTGAAGTTAGGTTTATTATCTATATAAGATTGTGCACATGCGAAAACTTTTTTGTATATAGTCCGCAAAATACTAATCATATACCAGTCAAGGAAGTTAGGTTGATACTTATTTGTTGGTGTGATCCATATATGTACTTCTAGATAGTCCATTATTGATCTTTTCTGTCTTGAAAAATATTGCTACGTATCTTTTGCACAATCTAAAAACATAGTCCGTATATTTTTTTGGAACGACATTTTACAATTTACTATTTTCTTTAAATGGTTTGGTTATTACCAAGATCTTTCTTCTGTTTACTTAAATTGGTTACTATAATGAAATTATACGTGTTACTAGTGTTGGGAGCATAAAAGCTAAAGTGTGACACGTATTGTTATTATATATAACCGGCTAAACGTACGAGGGTTTTCTCTATCAAGTTATCGGGAAGGCAAGTCATTGAATCAGATGTACACACCTTATATGAGGTGTCCCGAGACCATTTTCAACCCTTTCACAGATCACTCCTAAATGTATACCTAATTATTTTTGAACTTATACCTCTTGGGAGAAAGTCATGTTACTTGATTGGTGTAGTCATATTTTATATACGAACAAATGAATTTGAAAAGTCATTTGTGATGATATGATTTCTAATATTTTCTGGAATTATAGAATCTTTCTTAGCAAAACTAAATCGTTTTTGTTACTTATTGTCATCTTTGACCAATTGCCCGAGAAGTTCAATAACCTAATTAAGAAACATGTATGATGATGATTTCTTAGTCTACATTAAATGCAAAAAATAGACTTGTCAAGGAAGTGGCAAATAGAAGACTGAAGACTTCTAAAAAAAAGATTTTTTTTTCTTTTTTTTAAATACGAATAAGCCCATTTATAATATACTTGTTAAGTCCGAACAAAAAGAAGCCCATCTCCGAAGCCGTGGGCTTCCAATAAATGTTTTGGTTACTTAAGAAACGAATAATAAGGGATTCAATAACTTTGTTGTTCAAGTGTTTTTTTTGGGTAAAGGGGAGTAATCCTGCACCCTGGTAAATGTATTAACCAAAAATCTTTTAAGTACAATGATGGGTGAAGTCTCACATCTCAGCCCGTTACATAGGCTAAAAGCTTACATAACAAGATACTTCCTAATTTCTAAAAACTATAAATCAAACCACAACTCAATGATAACAAGAACAACGAAATGAATTACTTCCTAGGGCCTTGAAGCTTGGTACCATACATAGCATTAAAAGCATCCAAATTACCGGGAAGATCATACACCTGGTTCGCATAATCATCATAGTCATCATACTCTTGTTCAAACTCTTGCCCCCCACCAAAAAGATTAGCAGACTCATCAAATGGGTTGGCAACCTCGTCTTCAGAATCAGACACCACAATTTTTCCCACCTTAGAAAATGGGTTTCCCCTCTTAATGGCAGAGGTTGACGGGATAGGATGACCATTATCATCCACAAGAGTTGCTCTACCATCAATAAGTAACTTTTCAAGCTTTCCAATTTTTTCAACAATAGGAGTAGAACCCTTACTCGAATCTTCCTCATTAACTTCCATACTGTTACCTGTCTTATTAGACTCATCCTTATTAGTTTCAGTTGTACTAGCTGTCTGACTAGACTTATCCGCATTAACTTCCATTGAACTACCAGCGTCCACATCCTTGTTGTTATCATTAGANCGAACAAATGAATTTGAAAAGTCATTTGTGATGATATGATTTCTAATATTTTCTGGAATTATAGAATCTTTCTTGGCAAAACTAAATCGTTTTTGTTACTTATTGTCATCTTTGACCAATTGCCCGAGAAGTTCAATAACCTAATTAAGAAACATGTATGATGATGATTTCTTAGTCTACATTAAATGCAAAAATAGACTTGTCAAGGAAGTGGCAAATAGAAGACTGAAGACTTCTAAAAAAAAGATTTTTTTTTTTCTTTTTTTTTAAATACGAATAAGCCCATTTATAATACACTTGTTAAGTCCGAACAAAAAGAAGAAGCCCATCTCCGAAGCTGTGGGCTTCCAAGTTTTGGTTACTTAAGAAACGACTAATAAGGGATATTCAATAACTTTGTTGTTCAAGTGTTCAACCGTGCACGAATCACCTAGCTTGCAATGGCCTCACCGGCTCACCCCCTTGCGTTTCATTTCACCCTAGTGTCGATTTTAACGACAATGAGTTTGTTATGTTTGAAATTGTTAAGTTTATATCTATAACTACAGCCTCCTACACGGGTAATGTCTTTCACGATCCTGTCCTTTTGCTTTGTAATATCTTTCAGGATTCTGTCCTTTTGCTTTTAGCCTTTTATTTCTCTTGTGTTTTATTGGAGGATGAATAATGACGTTTTCCTTTGTGATGGTGTTTCTTGTTTTATTGTTTACTTAGCTTTCATTTTTTTGTTTTGGCTCCTATGCTTGTTTTTATCTTTATTAAACGGTACGGACGTATTGTAGAAAAACATAACTACTTACACTATAATAAGATCCAATTGCGGCATATGCCTAAGCAAGTATGCGGTATATGCCTAGACAAACCAGAGTATACATATGCATGTTTATATAATTTTGAGCCTCTTTAAACCTTAAAGAAATTTGAGTTGCTTAGAAAACTTCCAAAAACAAAACATGTGGTTTGAATTGATAAATAACCTTTGGAATTATTAAGTACAACATGTTGGTGTTAATTGTTGGCTAAGACATGCAAAAATGAATACTATGATGGTGAATTTTAGTTGCAGATTCTACTCCTGTACGTTGACCTTGCATCAAAACTTGTCATCTACTCCGTATCTTTTAAGTGAAGAAATCACCATTTTAAGAAAGAAACTCACGTAACAGATAGAAACTCACAGAACTGTAACACATCACTCATCATCAGCCTACGTTATTACTTTCTTTTAACAGCATTTTATATATGAGACTAGCAAGATGCTAGTATATTAAAAACTACAATATGTCGTTCTTAGAAGCATTGGTGAGGTCACGAATCCAATCACAACACAACAGTTTCAACTTCCTATATCCATGGTTTATTAAGCAAAAACTCGATTCTTAAATCTCAATATGATCATCATATATGTAAATTTCACATGTTGCATATGCATATTTTGCAGTTATGTGGCTAGGCACAACAACAACTAAAAGAAAACTATTTATAGGCATACATAGAAAAGTAAAAACAATATTTCATAAATATGAATCATAATCCTTTGTTTGTTTGTCATACATATTATTATCGAAAAGAAATATGCATTTGGTTACTCGCATTTTATAATGTTTGCTGATTTATTTCTCAAAGTCGATAGGTATTGATCAATACTAGCTTATAAAGTTTTTCTTTAGTTTTCGATATAATAATTAGTTTTGATAAATATTAAACTATTAACGATGAAATAAGCATATATCAAGCTGTTATATTGTGTGTTTCATTGAGTAACTAATTAACCTTCAACAATGTTCGAAGTTAATTCATCGATGACGATAGATCTCAGATTGTCATCTTCTTTTTGTTTCTCGCGTTCGAGTTGCCATTTACTCAATCATGCCTCTAAATTTCTAAATATATTCTCAAGAAGTCTATGCACATAATTGTTTTCTTCCTTTTGATCATTTTCATTGAAGTTTGATTTTGCCAGACAGGATCTTCGATCGTATCCCTAATGCTAAGAAAAACTGTTACTTGATATAGACAAATTCACTAAATTATTATCTTTGTCTTATCGATCAGAAGCACAAATTTAGTGCAAGAATAACATATTAAATACTAAAGTTATTTGTTTCTGTTAAATAATACAAAATTGTCGCATATCTTATTAAGTTATTAGCATTGATCTAGTTAGGTTTTTCTGGCTATAAAAGGCAAGTTAAGTTCTGTTTCTCTTCACCAAATTGACCGAACTACTTAACCAACCAATTTAAGGGTTTTCAGAAGTAGACATAACCAAGAATATGGGTTTAATAAGTAAAACTTTGATCTTGATCGCCATGGTTGCATGTCTTTTCTCAGTTGTTAACGCAATTGCTGGTGAAGCGACTTTCTATACTCCACCCTACACTCGTAAGCAAACCAAAATCAAAGACTAACCAAATTTATCAGGTATATTCACATAGCATTCCTTTGAGTTATTTTATTTTGCTTTGTATGTAGCATCATCGTGTAACGGCTTCACAAACAAAGGTACTATGATTTTAGCTGCAAACCACGGTATGTTTGCTAATAAAGGTGCATGTGGGAAGAGATATCGTGTGCGCTGCACTGGGGGAACTAACGCAGGCGTTGCACATCCATGCAGAGGAAATACCATTGATGTTACGGTTGTTGATCTTTGTCCTGGATGCGCAGGTGATCAAATTGATCTTTCACAAGAGGCATTTGCAATGATTGCTGATCCTGATGAAGGGAAAATCAAGATTGAGTATAATGAGTAATTTCAAACCCTTTCTTTACATTTCACTATATATACTCATTAGCTATTTACATGTATGACTAATTCTATTCATGTTTTTTTCTTTGTGGTTTTCAGGATCTAATTGATACGACCCTAATCATTAGGATATTTTCTTACTATTATTATTTAGTATTTCCTTATTATTAATTAGTTTACTTTTCTAGTAATTTCCTTTTAATGTATTATCTTGGTAAACAAGATACAGTATTATGGCAAGTCTAGGATTTATTTAGTATTTAAAGATCATTAGGGCTGTAAAAACACTTATGCAGAATATTATGAATGGTTTAGTGATTTGATATCATTATTAGGAGAGAGATCGGCCTCTCGAAAGTTGATCACCTATCTTTATTTATCATTATTGTTCTTTTTATCTCTTAATCGAATCCGGTTCGTATCA